>CAICTM010000473.1:0-64714 GCA_903772945.1 Seminavis robusta | reverse complement strand
ACTCGCTGCATCGTCCCAAAGCTTCTTGTGGAGGTCTTTGATTTTCCAGTACTTCACCTTATTTGGTTGTTCCGACTTGGGCGTATCCGCAGTGTCACTTGGCGAATTCTCTTCAGTCGCTTCCAGTGCCGTGTCATCCGTGCCCGCGTAACTGCTCTCTTGTGGCATGTCCTGTGGAAAGAGATCAATGGCGCAAAGATATCCGTCTTAGGTTGAGTTAATTTTATCAAAAACTATTCGTTGGTTGCGTCGCGTCAAGACAATCTTGGATCCTTTATTCGAGATGCTACAACCCTTCTGGATTGCCATGACCAAAGACTAAATAATCATACACCCAGGTTGGGGTCATACTTTTAATCCGACAGTGTCAATTCATACGTTGTGCCATCACTTTGCATTGCCGTTAACTTTATCGTTCCTTTCTTTACTGCTCGGTTCTTGTCTCAACTTCCAACCTTGATTCCTTCATCAATTTCTTCCACACCAGTCATTCCATCGTCCACATTGCCCATATGAGTTGATGAACCACTGTCTGCAATCCATGTGCTCCGGCTGAAACCTTCTCCTGATCTCATGGTGAACACATACTCATCCGCTTCCTTCATTACCTTATACAGTCTGGCAGCAGCTTCTTCCTTGGCTTCTGTTTCGAGACGCTTCCAACCTGCCACGCTTTAACTGATCCACATTACGCGACGCTGCGGGAAGTATGGTAACTGACGGATGATCACCTGCATTCTTGTCTGCACGTTGGCGTCAACAAAGTGACTCACTTGTCCTTGGTTGACTAGGCCAGCATTCATTAGCATGTCGATGCCGGGGGGGTTTTCGATCACGATCGGTGTCAGTCCATCTCGTTGGTACTGAAAAGTTGATGCGTCGAATCCTTGTAGTAACGTGGAATCTGGTGATACCATCCGTAGGGTGATCACTCCTGCAAAGTTACAAACGCACTTGCCAATAGTGTTGCCCGATCTTTTGCCACCCAGGTCCGTCCTTGGTACACTGACCCAACATAAACAACAAAAGCCCTTCCCACTTTCGTTCGCGGTGGCTTGTGCCTAGAATAGTTTGATGGATGAGCTCGTTTCTGATCGCTACCAGTCGTCTGGACTGTGTCGTCAACTCCCAACAAGCATATGTCAGAAGCTCGCCCATTGGCTTTGCGACGCTGTTGTTCACGGTTAATGCGATCGGCTGCGACGCTTGGGATACCATAGTTTCGTAGGATAGAGTTCGCAATTGAAAATCTTCCTCTCCAAGCATCATACTCTGGGGTAAACCTTCCTTCTGCAGGTGTTTGATTGCCAATGCGTTGCGCATGGCTTCTTCTGCTTGTACTGCTCACGAGCACGCTGACCAGAATCAAGCGCTTCCAACGTACAATCACTGGCCATTGGTTGTGCGAATCCGCTTCTCCCAATAGTGTCATATCCACGTGCACCTTCCAATCCTGATTGTATTTAGCCTGTGCGACCATCTCCGTTACATACTTCACTTCTACTACGGGAATGCTGAATGCCGTTAAACCGAACATTCCTGCGTTTCCTGTTCCTTCGCCGACGTTTTGTCCGCGTTTTATCTTGCACGTTAACATAGCCCCTGCGATTGGTTGTTGTTTGGGGGTTTTTTTTTCCTCCCCCGGTGTCTGGAGTTCAATCGCGAAAGAGCAACGAACTGCTGGCCCAACCTAACACTTCCGCCTGGAGCTCCACGAGATGGGGGTTGTTCTGTATCTCGTATGGCATCATCCTAAGCAACCATCTGAACTGTTCGAAGTTTCCGACCAGTTGCTTCATCTCTTGGCTCGAGTGCCCTTCAATAATGTCTTCGGGGATTATTTGGCATGCTTCTTCCGCGATTCCCCTCCACTGTATACCACCTATGTGTGAATCGTCCAATTACCATCCTTCGGTTGCTCGTTTCATGGGATGTCGGTTGTTCAATGGGATGGGATGTTTGCTG
This sequence comes from Seminavis robusta, assembly GCA_903772945.1. NCBI lineage: Eukaryota > Bacillariophyta > Bacillariophyceae > Naviculales > Naviculaceae > Seminavis > Seminavis robusta. The sequence goes on along the minus strand of CAICTM010000473.1, from coordinate 62,749 downwards.
ATCTTCATCATGTGTCGACTCCAACCTCGGTACCGCTGTGCCTCTAGCACGTTCCGGGCATCTTTGAATCTGTTCGACATCTTTTACTTATTCGTCGTCTTCGCTCAAACAGCTGTAGTAGTTGTCGTTTTCGTAGATTGTGGGCGAATTTTTCGTTCGTTGTTTCTCCTCCTTCTCAGAAACTTCTTCGTCGTAGCCGTTTTGCTTTAAATCGTGGAGTGTTTTGCTGTCGGAATCTGCCCTGCTTTCTGTTTCGCAGGACAGATAGGTAACGGCTGGGTTCTTGTTGTATGTGACTGATTCTTCTTTAGTCAGTCGTTGTTCTTCTGCTCTTGGAGAAATTTAAGGGCGTCCATCGCCTCATAAGTTAATTTCTCCAAGCTTTCTCCATCTTCATCCACGTCATCTTCGCTTTCAAAATCGTCCCAAAACGCGTCCCATTCTTTGCCTACATATTCCGATGCTTCTTCTACTCCTCCTTTTTCATCGTCTTACAACTCTACTCCTCGGCTTGGCATGCATATTTCTTCGCCCATCGTCATGAATGCCATCTCTTCCGTTGTTTCTTGTGCTGTGGTTGCTCCTTCTACATTTCGTTGTTCCGCTTTGAGTTTTAGGCAATCCGATTTCCTGTGCCAATCTTTCCACAGTGGAAGCACTTTCCGCTGAACTTTTTCTTTCCTTGAAATCCGCTACTGTTCCCATTGTTCCTGCTGAATTTACCGTTTGACTGTCCTTGGTACCTTTGTCCATAGCTTCTTCCGTTCGAGCATTTCTTGTCTGGGCAGTCTTGTGGCTTGTGTCCGATCTTCCACCAGTTCCTGCATCTGCCCTTGAATTGTTTTCCTCCAATCATGAAAGCTGTTTCGCCATTGTGGTCTGTCGCCTTGTTCCGTGCTTTAATCTCATCGTAGTTTTCGCATAAGTCATCCACCACACCTTTTACCGTTATTCCATGTCCTGTTGTCTTGGTCCTTCGCAGAACATTCTTCTTCTCTTCATGATACACTCCGAATTCTCCTTCCTTCTTCGGCTTCTTCTCGAGAAGGTCCTTGTTGTACTCTTCGTCCGATATCTTGAACCCACCCTTCGCTAGCTTCTTGCGTTTCACGTTGAGTCCAATCTCGAACTTCTTTGGGTTTTCCTTGATGTCCATCTTTTTCGCGTAGTATTCCGTTCGTCAAGCTGCTACCTCACCACTGTCTTCAGCTTCGTAGAGGTCCAGCATGGACTCCCACATGCCCTTGAATTTCCCAGCAGCATGGTCAGTTGGTTGGTGTGAGGCCAGTAGGTTGAAGGCGACTTGCCCTTCGATGGCCTCCACATTGATCGAATCCTGCAGTATTCCAGCAGCCTTGCTGTTCTTCTTCTGCAGACAATTCGAATCTTTTCTACTCCGTCGTCCGACAACTTGCCCGTACCTGTAGGGTTTTCCCAGTTGTCCGGGTTGATCTCCGTAGAGTCTTTCATCAGTTCTACGTACTCATACTTTGATAAATGGGCCATCCTCTTGACCTTGTAGAACCTGAACTTCTCATCTTTCCCATCGAAGATGGGATACTTGCTCGACTATGATACCTCTACCTCCGTAGACATCTTTACTTACTTCTCAATTCTTCTCTTTCCTGTTTGACAACCTGGATCCAAGCTCACTCTTTTCTGATAGCTATCGTTTTAAAAAAAAGTTTTGAAAAGGTGTGAACTTGAACGCACATTTTCTCTAATTTAATCAATATTCTTCCAGCTCTACTGTCTAGTAGAATGGCTATCTGTTTCGTTTTCTCTTTCTCTCACGTTCAGATTGTGAAGCTCTACACTGAGCTCCGATATTGGGGGCCAGAAAATTAACAAATAATAACACCCAAAAAAAAGGATCTTTCGATCCTCTTGCTTCATCGCAATTTTCAGCTACAGATAGATCTCGTCGATCTATCTTCTTGAAGTGCATGGTTTTTGCCCTGGAGGCTTTCCACTTTAAACGTAAACCATGGCTTGCATCCGTCCTTCATTCTGCTCCGTCCATCAGCTCCTTGCATTCATCTCTTCGACCTAACTTCCTAACCTTTGTAGTTGCATCATCTAGACGACCATTGTCCTCGTTCCTCTTACTCCTGGCCATCTGATGATGATCGGATAACCATCTGATTTGAGTCACACATCCCCAATCACGAACCGTGATTGTGGATCCCGAGTCGTCTGTCCGTCATACAAAAACCTTTCTGACATGTTGTAAATGGAAAAATGTCATACTGGGGAATCGAACTCCCAGACCACGACAGCTGCCAAGTGTGTAATTTAACTTTCTAACACCCTCCCAGAATTCTCACTTGGGAGCTCTAAACTGTACCCTTACGCATGGAGCTACACTCTCCTGGTGGACCCTCCCATGCTAAGCTGTACCTGCCCTGCCAGGACCAAACAGGGGCTCAACCTGGTCTCTACCCAGTACACACACTCCCTAGCAGTCTGCTCGTAGCGTCCATTCTCCTCACCCTTGATGACACCATGTTGTAAATGGAAAAATGTCATACTGGGGAATCGAACTCCCAGACCACGACAGCTGCCAAGTGTGTAATTTAACTTTCTAACAGTTCCCAAACTGTAGATTGATTCTTGTGATCCAGTTGGGGACATCGGTACATGTACCCGGTACATCCAAGCCAGCACAGGCACCATAACGTCAATTCTTTTGCTGTTGCGAGGGTTGAATCCAAGGCAAGAGACAAGAGGCAGTCACTCGAACTGGGAGACTCTGTTTCTGGTCTTCTTCGAGTAAGTATGTATTCTGTATTGCTGTAACCGGTAGTCCGCCATCGAGGGCGGGGCGCAAGCAATAGACGTTGACTTTGACAGCTTGCTTGATTGTAGTATAACTAATTCTTTATAATGATTCAATTGATTCGGTGCGTTCACCTATCTATTGCTCGCCGTAGTCTAATGACTCCAGAAAGGACCGTCGGAATTCCTCGGATGGTCTCTTGGGTTGCTCTTGCTCTTGTTCTTCCTTCATTCTCTTTTCTTGGATTTTTCTTATTCGCCTCATGTTGACCTCCCTGGATCCCTGTCTTCGAAAGACGTTGCCCACTGCCTTTTTCAATGGCGCAATAATCGATCCTCGCTTACTGCGACGAGCCGCTCGACCACTGACCGGTTGTTCTCCATCTTCACTGGTGCGTTCGTGGTCTCCCGAGTATCGGCCCGGTGGTTCTGGGAGACGAATGGATTCGGCGGCCTGTGCGTTAGCTTTGGCCAACGCATCAGCGTCGGCTTGTCCCATCATGCGCGCCATGATGCGAGCGTTGCGAGTGGCATCTTGACTGCACTTGGCAAGTGACTCGGCAGTAAGAGAAGCTGCTTCGCGAAGTTCCCGTTGCAATAACAAGACTGCACAGCGCGACGCCACGGCGTTTTCGACGACCTTTTCGGAAATCATGTTTTCCAATCCACGACGTGAGTTGCCTACATCGGTCCACTTTTCGAGTGTGTTGGAATGGTCATGGACGTCTTTCATTCGTTCGTCGACTTCCTCTTCGGTAATGCTCTTGGCGAGATTGGTCGCGGACAGGAATGCTTTGTTGTAGAGGACTGTGCAAATGACTTCTTCCTGGTACTGTTGACTCTCCTTGACCATATACATGGCATTCAATTCGACAGACTCTAGATCCTGTTGACTCCACCAAATATCGTCCGCTGTAGGCTCATAGTCGCTGTCGTCGTCTGAGGCACCCGCGAATCCACCCACGCCTCCCGTACTGGCTCGTCGTTTATTCTTTTTATTCTTCTTTTTCTTCGGGCGTTCCACGGCGATGTCTTCTTCCTTGATGATGGTGATTTCCGCGGCAAACCGCACTTTGCTGCTCGGTGTGGGGTCCTCGTCAAAACTCATGGATGGTTCTTCCACGGCCTTGCGTTCGTCGACAATGGCCATGTTGGACAGCTGCAGGGTGGGACCATCCTCGACCGATGCGTTTGTCAGTTCGGCCGATATGGAGAATTCCTCGGACGATTGCACACAGGTGGGAGCCGTGTTGGAACTCGACTTCACGGCCTGTTGCGGATCGTTGACTACTGTTGATGCTGATGATTCCATGGTGGGCTGTGTTATGCTTTCTTCGGCTGTTGGTGTTGAAATTTTTTATGAATTGGGCGAACGGGTTATGAACAAAATGGGCTGTTGTCGCCTCAGGCTCTGCAAATACAAGAAAACTGCACAAGGGCTGCAAAACGCTGAATGACAAGGAAAGACGCCTTGCTATCACCAACTACACAAGGCACTTCGCTTATTGATAGATAGATGACGACGCTGGTGATTGACTTGCAACAATCATTCCGCTCGGCTTCGTCTTGCTTGCTGCCTCTGCGCTTTTGAGGTGGGGCTGAAACTGCATACACGGAAGCGCAGCCTACTGTTTGCAACACAGTGGTTGTGCTGTGAATGGTTTCTCATCACTGGGAGCAGAAGAGCTCACAGAGCAGAATCCTGAGCTTTCCTGCACAGCAGCCTGGACGAAACGTTAAACCGATATTACCGCCAAAATGTCACAAGAACTCGTACATAAAGACAGGTGCAATGGGACCATGAGCAGGAATCAAACTTAGTTGGGCCGCCCAAATAAATGATCAAACTGTGACCAGGTGCTTTATCTAGATGCTGATAAATAAATGAAGTCGAAAGACTGGAAGTACATGCACCCGAGCTTTCTCTTGGCTACATCAAAGTAAACATCAACAAAGAGCTTTGATGGACCTCAAGATGTTACTCCAGTAATTTCCAATTGATTTTGTGGGGGGAAGATTTCCATGGACCCCAGCCAATAACCTGGTGGAAGCGAGCTTGAACAGAGTTCCAGTGCTCTCTTCCAGTCGAGCTTGGACAGCTACATGGATGTTGAGCTGACGAGGGACTGTTGAGTGTGAGTGACTTCACGGAGGCAGGCTTCTTTGTTGCCTTCATATTATTATAGCGCCTACAAGAAGTTCTTTCGTCCCAGTCTAGCTCGCTCTAGCTAGAGACTTGTGTTCGTGCTTCAAGTGGCTGTTGCCTTGGTGCTTTACATGTATTGCATAACCAAGTCGTTCGGTAATAATAGTCACTGGGAAAAAAAACTTTCAAACAGACAAACAGTGCTCAAGGCCAAGCAAGAAGGCACCATGGTATCGGTACATGAAAGGACAGCCAGCCGGAGGCTAGTGCCCTCAACTTGCATTTTTCTAAAGGCCAAGGAAGGGTTCTGGACCGGTAGCCTTAACCTTGCAAGGGAAACCATACCTTATGTACCGGTAGCCTTAACCTTGCAAGGGAAACTGCACCATATGTACGCGACACACACACACACACACACACACACACACACGCACAAGATAAAGTTCAAAAGGCCCTCAGCTTGCTAGCTGGTAGTTGAGGGCAACTGAGATCACAAGCAAAGCACTGAGACCGGGTACATGTGACGGCTATAAGGGGTATTAGTATCTTGGGTCTTGGGGTTTGATCAATACTGTACGTACAGGATGTAGTTCTTGCACCCCAAAATGGAGAGGCTTTTCGATAAGTCACGGCTTCTCCAAGGAAATTGTTCGGAAGCTCTTGGTGAGTTGGTGGCAGAAAACCATCTTTACAGTGGGTATGCAGCGTTCGGCTTTCTGATTCATTCCATGTCTCATGGACTTAGGTCATCAAGAAATGGGATATAAGGGCGATGTGCAGTCCAAGACCAACAAAACATCTGCTACAGGAAGACAGTTTTTGATGGGTAGATAAGGTAAACATAGGGTTAAAGTTGTAATAAACTTTGTAACGTATTTGAGTCAAAAACTCTTATTTTACCGCACCTACTGATACCTGATGCCAAAGTTGCTTCAGAAGCTTCAGTCCGGGATGCTGAGCAAGCGTCCGGGACCAACAGAAACCCCACAATAAGCCCTCTCCCTAAATTATATTGAGGCATTCAATTCGAATAGAGTGATTCGAACCAATCGAATCGATTTGAATGTACATGAATGTTCTCGACGTGACCACATCAAACATCCATCACATCATCATAATCCGATCATCGTCAAAGGACCAATGCCTGTTCCTGTCTCTTTGAAAAGCTGTAGGTGTAGTACCAGATACACGTAACTGATGTTGCTTAGTCCTTCTGTATTCTGGGACTAGCTAGCTAGAGTAGCAGGGCGATGGAGGCGAGTGCTATTGCTGGGGGCGCAACGCTTGGGCAAAGTCTGGTTGGCAGCAACAGCGCCAACTTTCACAAAAGTGTAGAGCGGCTCTATGATTCTACAAGTTGGAGTGTTTTGGGTGAATTTGGTGAATCCTATGAAATGGACCAATTCCTCAAGGGCCTGCATTCCCCTGCCCACCAAGCCCTGTTTGTAATCCAGCATGCCATTTCCTGTACAAGCAGCGTCAGTGTGGCACTGCCCCATTGCCTCCACTTTTTGAAACCGTCCCATCAATTCATTGTCCCAAAAAGAAGAGATCCAGAGACGAACAATGAAAATGAGAGAATCTGGCCGTGCGTCTCCTACACAGTGATACCAACAGCCAATGTTGTTCCGGAGGGATGGACCACCTTGACGGACCAGAGTGGTGGCATCAAAGATCCCAATGAAAGCAGCAGCACAAACATGCAAGTACCAACATATTGCTCCAAAGAATATGTGTCCCAAGTTGTCAGTTTGTTGGAGAGATACAACAGCGAAAGTTCGACTTGCAACCACCAAGAAGATCCGATCCAACAATTCATCCAGAAACTTATTCAACACCTCCACTACACCCTTGGAACGGACTTGAGAAATGGTGCTGCCGCAGAGGCTGCCTTTGACTTGTCATTGGCAGGAGTTGTCGTGTCGCCCGACACTGGTGATCTGTATAGCATGCTAGCACATATAGCTGCTTTGGAGCTGGAACGCAAGAGTGGTCGGTCTCTACGACCTGCCAGTATTTTGAGAGTTGTGGAGAAACTGGCCGCCTCTGGACTACAAAACGACAATCCATACGCTGCCAAGGCTTTTGCAGCCGCCTATCGCTCTTTGACAGGGAACAATAAGCAGGCGAAGAAAGGAACCGTGTCTAAGGAATCACTTGAAGATTTGAGGACCGGTCGACTACAATTGTTCTCATTTCGGTCCTTGCATTGGTTGTGGCGTCGGGGTCATTTGTTTCATAAAGTTTCCTCTGTCGACAAGGCTTGCTCCCTGTCGTCAATCGACGCCATAGCATCACTCGATAGCCTCTTTGCGGATCCGACTCTTCCACTGGTCGTGGATGTCGGATGCGGCTTGGGTGTGACCCTTTTGGGTCTGACAGCTGGTCAATCCACAACAAAAAGTCTGCAGCAGCAGCACCTACAGCCAATGGATTGGAGCCAATGCAATTTTCTGGGTGCTGAGTTGAGCTCCCATGCAGTTCGATGGGGCAATGCTATGGCCAAGCGCTGGGAGGTGTCGGGTCGATGTCACTTTCTTCATGTATCAACTGCAACGCTGCTGGATTACCTTCATTTGGAATCAGACCGTTCCCATCTGCAAGTTGCTTGCATCTTGCTACAGTTTCCAACCCCATATCGTCTACAAGGACTCGGCAATGATGAGCTAGAAGAAGAAGAGGAAGGTCAAGACCATCAGAGTTTTGCTGGCAATAATCGTCTTCCATTGGGGCCAACCGATGAGGCCTTCATGGCCAACCCCCAAATTCTGCAGCGTATGGTGGACTTGCTGAATGCCAAAGTTGCAACTACAGATAGTCAGCAACAAGCAGCAACCAGTGGGCACCTCCTTGTCCAGTCAAACTGCGAGGACGTTGCTTTGTATATCTACGATACAGTGCTTTCCATGGGACTTGAGGCCGTGAAAAGCCAAAATCCACGAATACGCTCTGACACTGAAAAAAATGGTTCCACCCCAACAGCCCGAACCAAGGAGTGGCTGCGACTCCAACGAGAGGAACGCGAAAGGTCCAAGAGCCAGGAGACAATTCGCCGTGCCCAAGGCGATCATTGGTCGTCCGGACCAATTCTGCCTGTCTGCACTGAAACGGAAGCGTCTTGTCAGCTGCAAAACACACCCGTTCATCGTTGCCTCTTTAGAGCCACGCAAACATGATGAAGTCTAGGTTTAAGTCCCACAACCGCCCTTCAACAGATGCACCGCCGGTTTAGCATGTTCCAACCCTGCTAGATCTGCATGGACCATCACCACGTGTGCTCAAACCTTGCCAAAGCAAGTTACATGTAGTGGCTGGACCGTTTCTCCAAAAGGTAGCTACACCGATTTCAAGCAAGCAAGTTGACAACCCAGATGCTTTCCCTTGCTGGCACGTGCAATTGTCTAGTTCGGGTTGGCTGTGAAGTTGAGTGACAAGCCGTACGTCTTGACCAGTCCTAGACTACTATTGTCTATCCAAGCAAAGCCAAGAATCCTACTACCGGTAGCTAGAATGAAGGGCTGGTTCCAGGCAAGCTAGCCAACTCATCAAGGATCCAACCTGCCAGAGGAAGGATGCCAGCCAAAGGACCAGGATCGTGCGATCCTGCAACCCGAGGGGCCCGTTTCTTTTACCTTGACTGCGCCGAAATACCTAACTATCGAACTACCACCTAAATGTAGACCTGAGTTGACAGACGCCAACCAAAATGGTTTGTTTGGAGGTTGGCTAAGTGGCTCGCTGGAATGCTTCATGGGCACAACGCACAAACAGCATAACAGCAGCAGGGAAGCTAGGTCTCCTGTTCACAAGCGACTAAAAAGCTTGCAAGAAGACCCAGTGAGGTCTTGGGTTGTTTGAAAGTTGCGGGAAACTGCACCTGGTGTGAGTCATCCATGTCCAAATCCTTTTTTCTTTTTTTGGACAAATAATGGCTAAAAATTGAAGAATGACTGAATGTGGAGAAGGATCAACGAAAAATCACGTATAAATGGCTACCAGGTGCTCAACCTGGAAGAAAGGAGGATTTGGAAGCTTTCTGGAATTCATCAGCAAGGCTCAAAGTGGCATAAGATACAAAAAGCCCATTCCCCGCAACTCCCTTGGGTTTCCTTCCGAATGATCCCTGCACAGACGTGGACTTCTCCTTTTGGCCAACCAACTTACAGCTCTGAAAGCCGAGGATCTCTTCTTCCAGGTTTCTTTGCTTCATTTTTCTTTCATTTCACACGATCTCTCTTGACTTCTGGAAGAGGTAATAGTGCCAAACGCCAACAATGAGCGAAGATGAGAAACACCCCAAGAAGACGGCATCCCTAGCAGAGCAAGAGGAAGGCAACAATGCCGACCGTGACTGCAATGAAACTGTTAGCTGTGGTGGATCTTCCTTGGAAGGTTCCAGCGAATTTGCTGATGAGGAAATGGCGACCAAGGACAAGCCAAGCGGACTTGAGCGGTCTCATTCGCTAGGCGACAGACCGTTGCTTGCCCCTCGCAGCTTTATGCGTCAAGTACGAGGCTCTCTGAGGAGTGCTTGGCGAAGCATGACAGGGCATCCAAGACACGAACCGGAGTCTGAGGTTGGTGGCAACTACGTTAACGCCAATGGCTCTCAACACCAAGATTACAACAACGCAGAGAATCAGGCTAACGAAGAACCTCTTCACCCGAAAATCATTGCCTACATGAGAAATCATGGTGCAGCCAGTCTTGCGAGGCTCCAAGATGAGATTCATGTCCCTGAAGCATCCGTTGCTCCGGCTAGTAGAACTACGTCTGATCCACGGCAATCTCTGCCTGGCGCATACCGCATCCAACCAGGTGGTGTTGAGCGAAATGCTTCTGACTTGGTGTCAAGACACAGTTGTGATGCGATGACCTTGTATTCTGTCGACAACAATAGTTATCAGCTGGCGGTCCGGTCCACAATCCACGTCCCTCGGGCCAGCTTGGTGGATGATGGTCCAGGCTCCAGACCAGACGAACCCCAAGTTTATCACGCCTCACCTGTGCTGGTGCAGGATGGTATGGAAGATGCATTGGTTCTTACTCGTCGCACTCTTCGTTGCTTCATCCTGGCAGCCTTGTTGATTCTCGCGACGCTGTGTACAGCTCTGTTTTTTGCTCTCACTGCTACTAGTAATCAAGGTGCCGGCGTCGCGGGTTCACTGTCTCCCAGCCGCAGTCCGACATACCAAGCACCACCGGCTAGCGAGGACGTGACGGAACCTGGGCTTGGTGGTGTACATGAATACAATCCAGAGGTGATAGTCAACCACGAGTCTTCCGGGATGAATGATGAGTTGCCCAATCTCGAGTCCATCCTCACCGTTGAAAAGACTGTGCTTCCAGGTATGTATCAAGTGCCAAAAAGTGACTGCAATTTCTAGTCCTTTTCTTACTTCTATAGTTTATTCCTTGTTTGTTGCAGCAAGCACAGGCCCAAGCTACAGCCCTACAGATGCACCGCAACAACAAACGTTCAGCATGATTCCAAGCTACACTCCAACTGATCAAAAGACCGAAGAAACTGCAACTCCCACAATAGTAGAGACCCAATCCTCTGTCGCTCCTTCTTTGCACCATTCAACAACTCCTTCTTCGGCTCCCTCAATCGCCCCTTCACAGCATCCGTCAATCGCTCCTTCCCATCTTCCTTCTTCGGCTTCTTCAAGTCCCACGGTTTCGCTCACGGCTTCTCCTTCATTTAATCCTTCCATTGCCCCCACTCCAAAATCGACAGTTGAACCACCGACAATTCCAATTCTCACCGAGGCGACTATTTCTCCTACTCAGCAACTCCACTCATCGCTCCCAACAATTCGCCCGAGTCTGGAAGAGACTACTCTTCGACAGACACAACCGCCGACGCAGATCAAAGTCCCCCCGACCTTGCCGTCTTCAGCACCGTCGACTCGCCGAACGGGCTCGCCTTCTTCGTCGCCAACCGAAGATCCCAGCACACAAGCTCCAAGCGATGTGCCAACGACAAATCAACCCTCGCAACCTCCATCCCAGGTCGCGACGATTCCGCCAAGCGCGGTCCCTACAACCGAAGCACCTACCCGTCGACCCTCCCCACTTGCAACCTTAGCGCCATCTGTGCAACCAACATCATATCCAACGTCCAAGCCAACCCCGGCTCCGATCTCTACGATTAGCATCTCCATTCAATTGACTCAGAGACCATCCGTGGCAGCAACAAAGTCGCCATCTGCCGAGCCAACTCCAGAGCCAACGCCATCACCAACCCCAGAGCCGACTCGGGCAAACTTTGGTGGAAACAACGGCGACGGAGGTAACAGCAACAATGATAATACAGGGGCAGCCGCCCAGGCTCTTCCTAGTGATTCAGAGCTTTCCGGCGCCGCAGCCTCAGACCGCAATGGTGGAAGCAGCAGCAGCAGCAGCAACAACGGTCAGTCGTCTTCCAACAATGACAACGACGGACGTGGGAATGATGGCGGCGACAGAGACAATGGAAACAATAGAAACAATGACGGCGATGAGGTAAGTTCAAGGAGGACTGTTTTGCATCTTGTCTTTCGTCATGCCAAAATACTCAGTTCCTGCTTGCGCGTGCTTCAGAATAACGGTGGTGGTGGCTCAGGAGGAGGTGGATCTGGCTCAGGAGGTGGATCCGGGGGAGGTGGCTCTGGGGGAGGCGGTGGATCCGGAGGAGGTTCAGGGGGAGGTGGATCTGGCTCTGGAGGAGGCGGTGGATCCGGAGGAGGTTCAGGTGGATCTGGGGAGGGGTTGGGGGAGGTGGCTCTGGAGGAGGCGGTGGATCCGGAGGTGGATCTGGAGGAGGTTCAGGGGGCGGACGAGGCGGATCTGGGTCTGGAGGAGGTGGATCCGGAGGCGGCGGCGGATCTGGAGGAGGCGGTGGAGGTGGAAACATGAGATTGCGGAGAGAAAGACGTCTTCCCAGTCTCCATGTCTTGTAATCATGCAGGTTGTCCTGATAGTTCCAGCACAATTTCCTATCCATGGTCCGAAAGTTGAGAGTCACGTCAACTTTACCGTCAAGAAATCGAAATCTGCTTCGATGGCCCTTTTGCTTCCTTTTTGGGTGGAATTTAGTTTCTTTATCAGCCAAGGGACGTTTGGATCACATTCTATCAGTGCAGCCCTGGGCATGCATTTGCCGCCTGGAACACAACAGTGGAAGAGAATAAAGAAGGGGCAGAAAGCAAGATTCTGTCAAAAAGTTATGAAATTTTTTTTCAAATAAACTGCCATCCTAACAAGCAAGAATGCAACCCTGTTGGACATAATGAAGTCGGAATAACCAGCTAGAAGAATCTCTCCAAGTCGCAACTGTCAGACGAGCAAAAACATTGCAGGTGAGAAGAATGGTTCATTGGTTCCTCCTCTCCCATCATGCTTGTTAGTGCCAGTTGAACCGGCACGGCATTAGTCTAGGTGTCTGGGCATGAATGACAAGATCTGGTTTGTTGGCTGTTTCGTTTAAGGATCAACGGAAAGCACTAGTATGCACCGGTGGGCCTTGGAAGGAGGTGATGTGTCACCTTGGTACATGTTTTCATGTTATTATAGGTCTCATAGGCATCCTGTTTGCTTTAGTTAAGTCCAATGGGTGCCCACTTGAGTTTCAGCATCTTGGTTTCAGTGGCAAAAGTACCATATGATCGACCCACTCACTTTAGGTGAGCATTGGATTTGATTGTTCAGCTTCAAAGATCTCCAACTTTACCTTCAAGAAATCAAAATTCCCCTTCAGCAACCCTTTCGGCTTCAGTTTTGGGTGAAGACCAGTTTTTATTCAGCCGAAGGTAAGATTTGGATCACGTTCTATCAGTGCTTTTCAGCCCTAGCTATAGGCATGCATATCCTTGAACACAACGGTGGAAGAGAATGAAGAGAGAGAGAGAGAGCAAAAGCAAGATTCTGTCAAGAAGTGATGTAACCTTGCTGCAAATAAAATTGCCTCCTAACAAGCAAGAATGCTTTGCTGTTGGAAATAATGAAGTCAGATTAACCTAGAAGAATCTTTCCAAGTCACAAGTGCAAGACAAACAATACCGATGCAGGCAAGAAGGAAGGTTTCTCATCTCATGCTAGTGCCAGTTAAACCGGTACGGTATTAGTCTAGAAGAGGTGCCTGGGCATGAATGACAAGATCTGGTTAGTTGGTTGTTTCTTGCTTCTAAGGATCAACGCAACGTAAGAACCGGTTGATTTGTCCCTTCATACGCGTCGTCATGTTGTCCCTTCATACGCGTCCTGTTTGCTTGACTTTTCGTCCAATACCTGGAGTAGAGACAGGGCATCGGTAGGTGCCTTGTTGCTTTTCAGTACGGTATCATTATTTGTTGCAGTGGCAAAAGTGCCGGTATGATGGACCGTCCCACTTTTGGTGAGCATGGATTTGGTTGTTCAAGCAATCCTTTAACAGCTAGAATGGGGCTTCAAAGGTCTGGAGTAGGGATCCAAAAGACAGGGTGAGGATCAAGTCACATTATGCTGTAGGTTGAGATGACCAGGAAGTCAAGGCTGTAGGTCGAGATGACCAGGAAGTCAAGGCTGTACGAAGACTTCCATGCCAAGCTTTTGATCTCCAGTACCAGTATCCAGTAAAGAACTGCCCGTACTTGCGTTTTAACATGCCTTCAATGCGTGCAACACAAGCCGAACTCTGAAGCGCTATCAGCCACTTGAACTTCCGTGAGAACCTTCTACCTATCTGTGTCCTCCCTGCCCTCTCCTTCTCGCTTTGGGGAGCTCTCCTGTGCCTCGGCAGCGATGGCTGGATAGCCAGTAGCTGCCAGTCTACGTACGTCAAGCGTCAACTCATAGGGCAATCGGATGAGTATTCTAAAAAGGTAGGTATCAGTATCGGATGCACTCTGCCGGTTTGAGAAGCTGTTGGGGATGTTGAGATCCCCAAGAATTCTGTGCTGGCTTTTTGGTTCCGTGAGTTCATCCTTCTTCAAGTGTGTTTCAAGAATTGAATTAGTGCTGCCTCCAACCTCTAATCAAAAGCTACTCAGACAGGTTGTACCAACTCCCCAACACAATACACGGTTTAAGGAACGAATGCCTCTTGAACCAAGACTCAGGACATCAAGACTAGTCCGAATAACCCTGGTGATGCATTGAAAGAACTGCGGAGTTCTTGTCAACATCATTCTAAGTCTGTTTTCGGGCTTTCTGCCCAAAGCAGACATCTAGCGGACACACAAGAAATCGTAATTGCCAGTTTCGGCCCAGTATGCCCCAGCTAATGGCCCAAAGTGTGAGGTGGCAACAATGCTGTCGTCATTGCCGATTGCGGTATTCTTTGGTTTGAACATCAACTGCTTTGGAATTCATCGATGGCCTTGGGATTCTTTGCCTAAACTCTCACAAAAACTGATTGACTCTCATCGACAACAGCAACAACCAAAATAAACACAGAAGGAGCCATCACAATGACATTCGACGAAGCCACCAGCAGTAGCTCGACAAGAATCCTGATGATGAATGAGGCGGACATTCCCGGCGACTACATCTGTCCCTTGACACTGGAGCTCATGGAGGATCCATTGGTGAGCCGCTACGGCCACAGTTTTGAACGAGAAGCCATTCTGGAATGGCTGAACCTTGGCAACACAGAATGTCCCTTGACGAAGAAGCCACTGACCGCGTCGGGCCTGATACCCAATGAACGGTTGCGAGCTCGAATTGTGGGTTGGAGAAGATCCAATGGGTACAAGCTTCCAGAACGAAAAGACTCTCGTGATTACTACATGCAACAAGAAGAGGATCCTTCCACTGTAACAGGCATTCTCGTGGTGCCATCTCAAGCTAAGCATACAACAGCAGCCGAAGAGGCCGGTCGCCGACGAGGACGACAGGGAATTTTCCGCCGACTCAAAAAGTCCCTACGAACCGCTACAGTTTCCCAATAAGCAGCAACTTAAATAATAGACGCATGCATGTTTATTTGACTCTTTCTCGCATTCCACTTCTAGCTAGATTTTGTCCGCCTCGCAGTCGTGCATGCTTACCCTTGCATGTCAACCTATCCGACTGATCGCAGGCAGCTTCAGACTTGAAGTGGCTTGGCCCTCCAAGGCAGTATGGCTTCCGGTGACTTGGCGCTCGGCAGCGGTACAACAACAAACAACAAGCTGGCTCAGTGTGATTTGCAACTGGTGGGTTGATTCTGATTCGATTCGATTCAATCGAATAGTTCTACATGTGAATGTCTGAAGGGAGCTGCCCAGTCACAGTTCCCGGTAATAGAGATCAATGGCCCTTATTGCTTTGCGCATCACTTGTTGTTAGACTGCCGCACATACAGCTTACGTTAAACATTGGCCAATTGGCCAAGGAACAGGCAACTTGGAACTTGGAACCAACTAATCATCAAGCCACCAAGCCACCTGAAGCTGCAACGCTGAAACCTCTCACAAACTCAAGAACCCAAAAGCCATAATAGCAAACTCATTCATTGGCGCCGGTGTACATGTAACCTACTAGCTAGTAGTCCAAAAACGAAGGTTACTCTTACCCCAGTTCTGACAGGCTCATCAATGGCTGCGTCGCCCAAGGAATCCACTTTGAATGAATCAATTGCTTCTGCATCTGAGAAATACCTTCATTCACAACCTGAACCATAATCTGCTCTCTACAGCACGAATCAGTGCATCTGCTGGTGCTTGAACTATTTCCTTATGTTTTTGTTCATTTCAAACCTGGGACAGACATTGCTTCTTCGTGCCCCCAATACGTACCTACATCCACGAACAGTTGGAATGCTTGGATGATGACAAGAGAGGCAATGCCATCATATAGACCCTGCAGCATAGTGGCACTACTGTTCAGCCCAACTCTACGGATCCACTGATATCATCTTCAAATACATTGGAAGATGCAACTTCTCTTTCAAGCATCAACAGCCTCCAGTTTCCCATCCAGCTTGTGGCAATCTTGCATATATTTGGGAGCTCGTGTTCCGCAAGAAGTTGGGCCTACCTTTGCCGGTTCATCACCTTGTCACACTCTTGCTTCTCCAACTAAGCAGTGTGCACAGCTTCTTTCAAAATGTCATCTACATGCAAGTTGCAACTTTGTTGACCTTTCACACAATTACTGAGCAGCTGAGCTTCCTTGCACGCCCGGCTCAATTCATATGAACAAGGGCAGATGTTTGGTTCTACCTCTCAGCTGCTCCGTCTCTATTGTTCAAGACAGCTGTGGCTATTGTCTTGTGGCTATCGTGTGTGTTTTTTTCTTCTTCTTCATTTTAGCTGTATGGAGGGCAAGGTCCCCGCAGACACAAACTGGGGGCTGTTTTGGACACTTTTCATGGCACTCATGCTTGCTGTGGTGTATGTAGCCCAAGTCTACTCCTCCCTGATCTTGTACAGACTTGTACACGTCATGGGTAACTTTGTGCGACTATCCAAAAGCCTGATACAGAGCAGGGTAAAGGACAGTACTCCTGCATCAAAGACTTTGTTCCAAGCAGAGAGTGAGAATTGGTTGGCTGAGTATGAGACCAACAAGCCAAGTATCCAGAGGACTTCAGAAAAGTCAAATCAACCAAGCTCTTTGGATTGGACCAAGCCACAGGTGCAGAAAGGTTATCCGCAAATTCAGATTCTCACATTTGCAAGGCGTGAGGATGATCAACTCTTGTTTTCAATAAGCATCGTTAGGTTAAACAATAACTCATTTACATCGGGAAAAGGCACCCCAAACCAAGACTTTCAAAACCTATTTATCACCCAGTACCTGGTACTGTACTTTGTGTTCAGATCATTTGGATACTGGTAGTGCTGCAAGCTAGCTAGCGGAAGTACCGGTACCGTACCCAAAAACTCGCCACAGAGCCCACGAAAGGCCGGTCCAGTGGAACCTTGGGCCCAGTTCAGTTTGGCAGCCATACAGACCAATGAGCCTTCATCCCGCATCGCATTGCAAAGTTTGCATGCAAGCTCTGAAAGCTCTCAATGAACTGCAATGGGTTTGTCGGGATTCCGTGGGTTAAGATCGGGCCACTCCAACCGGAAGTAGATACGACTGTACCGTTAGAAGGTTGAAGTCTTCGTTGGCCCCTTCCACGATGTGTTGGTGTGGTTTACTCAGCCCACCATCGATCGACGAACACGATCCTCCTTTTGAATAGCAATAATATTGCTATTTTGATGAGTGAGTGAGTCGCAGCAAATCCCGAAGCAATGGCACTTTTACTCAAAACCGTTTCCTACCACTGCAGCCAGACAACAACTCATGCTCGACATAGATACTAGCTAGATAGATGGACGCTATCGATAGACAACTCAGCAGGTAGTCTACTAGCTAGCTCCCAGTTGATCGATTGGCTTGGTAGAGTTCGTTGTACCATGGAGGAGCATCGAAATGCGGAGAAGGTCGATAAGAGCCTTTTGGCGACCCACTTGGAAAGTCCTTCCAGGTTGAGCCGAGAGTTGCCTTCAGCTGATGAACCCCTTGCCAAAGGCCGAGAGACTGAAAAGGAGACGTCAAGAAAATCTCCGGCGTTGGAAGGAACGTACTCTACGGACGACACGGCGGCCAGTTTGAGTTTGTCGTCCCACGGTTCTTCTTTGCCTATGGATGTCGTGGAAGTTGACGTGGATGAAGAAATCGCGAGACAACAAGAACAACAGTCTATGGAAAAGGAAGAGCAAGACATCACCCAATCTGCTACCGCTCGTAGTAGTAGACAAAGAGAAAGCCTTGTCATTGATGTGGATAGCCTGGCACTTTCACGGAATACTGACGACGAGAAGAAGTCAAGCACGGCAATGAGCGAAAAAGAGCGTCTCTTGCACCAACAGATGCTTCCCGAGTCTTCCGTGGAAATCGATAAACTCGCCGAAGCCATGCGGCTGCTAGATTCCTTTGGTGCCAATCGACTGCCAGTCAGACGGGTGGCAAGTCAAGAAGAAGGGGCAAGGCGCAGACCAAAAGGCCAGAGACGCTGGCAGAGCTGTACCGAAGAAATGATTCTTGGGAATCCTCTTCAATCACACAGACTCGAAGAAGACTCTACAAAGAGAATAGATGATGCAAACGAAGAAACCAAAATGGAGGAAACCGAACCGAGACCTCCGGAACAAGCCCCGGATTCCAACTCGTTTGCCAGTGGTGAACAGAATTCCTACGCGGCTCGGGTGGCACGAAAGCAGCAGCGTCTCGAAGCATCCTCCTCGGCCACAACTCTGGAAAACAGTCCCCGCGCATCGTCACCAGGGACGCGAAGAACCACAGAGAACACGGGCAAACGGGCCTTTTTTGGAGACATTCACGGCGAAATTGCAGAGGCACAAGCAAGGGCGCAAGAGTCCAGGCGAAACCTCAAATCCAGTCAAATGGCGCAGCAGCCAACAATGGCACAACAACAGCCAAGGCCACCGTTAGCACGCAATGCTTGGAACTCCAAGCATAGCGTTGCTACTGAAGGAAGTGCCGTGTCCAGCATGGATGATACATCCGTCTACTCCGTGACCACCGAAAGTGGATCCAACACTCATCATCAGAGTGCTACTACTGCGACGACGACAACGCCCAATCAACAAGAAGCAAACGCACAGCTATCATTGTCTCAGCATGCCAGTCGTCGCCGAATGACTAGGGGGGGTTCTCAAGCATCCCTACCTGGAGCTTACCCAGCGACAGGACGAGCTCCCTTTGCCAATCCGAGATTTCGCGGGGGAGCGGTCACGCTGTTTGGAGAAAACATCACTGCGAGTAGTAATCACGAGTCTTCCACGGGTATGGGTGATATGAGCCAAAGCTATTATGGCTTGGGCTTGAGCAACTCTTGTGGTCGTCAACAGCAGAGACGCCGATGGGATGAATCTACGGGGGAAAGTAGTGAAGCCCATAACAACAGTCGATCTTTGATGATGAGTGAAGCTCATTACAGTCGAAGTTTGCATACGGATGCCAGTTTTCGAACCAACGAGAGCAGTGAAATTAACCCTGAACGGAACTTGGAAGCTTCTGCAAACGACGACGGCGACAATCCTGGAGAAATTGTAGCCGTCTGTGTTGAGGAAGATGATCTCGAACAGAATATTCGAGAAGAAATTATACAGTCAGCAGCTCAGGCAGAGGTGGTGGAGCAGACAGAAATGGCAGAACTGACAAGCAAGAAGAAAGAATTGCAGCAACTCAAGTATGTCACCTGTTTTTTGCTATTCTTTGTGGTTATTTCTGTTGCAGTGGGATTGGGGGTAGGGTATATGGCGAAAGCGAGTGAGGCGGAGAGAAAGGAATCGTCTGTGGCCAGCGACGATGTTGTGTTTATGGAACCTTCGGCAAGTCCGACAATGACACCCATCCCAACGTTGGAAAAAGTGTACGCATCTGGCGTGTTGCGGTGTGGCATCTACGAGACAACCGGATTTGACGAGGAGTCGGGGGAACGATTTGGAGTAGATGTCGATTGGGTAAGCCAACTGATCTTTGGGTAGATTGCCAGTTCTGTTGAATCGAATCTTCTCACCCATATTTCTGAATCGAATAAATTTTGAAAAGTGCCGAGCGATAGCCGCTGCGATCATGGGGCGAGATTCTTATGAAATCGTCCTGATTGATGCGACTTTTGCAGATCGATTTGAGCTCGTTGCGAATCGCACTGTCGATGTTCTAACTGCCAGCTCAACTTTCACCATGGATCGCAATGTTTATGAGGTAAGAGATGTCGATGCAATCCCTCTTGTGACGATCTTCTTCAGGTCAAGCTGAAAAATGTTTCGTTCTTACATTTTATTTTGCAGGTTGGAGTTGAAACGGGCTTGACGTTTTCTCCACCTTTCATGTACGATGGCCTGCGTTTTGCAGGACCTGAAGGCCCGGTTGCGTGTATGGACAATGACATGGAGAACTTTGGCCCAAACTGTCGGGATATCAAGGTGTGCGTTGTAGGGGGGTCATCGTATCACGCCATACTTGCATACCGATTACCGAAGCGACAAATCCATGTTGTAGACGGTTGGCAGTCCATGTACGGGGGTCTGAGGGATGGCCTCTGTAATGTAATCGCTGCTGAAGGGGTATCGCTGGGAGTGCAAAATGTCAGAGCGTTTGGATACAATTATAGCTATGTCACAGGCCGCAGTCTCTTCTCCAAGATACCGCTGTCAATGGTCACTCGGGATGACGACCCAACTTTCTCAAACTTTGTCCACAGTGTGCTACATTCAGTGTTCGTGGCAGAGCAAGTTGGTATCACGCAAGAGACAAGTCACTTAGTTCCGGATACATTCATATCGGGATCAGAGTTATTTGGAGATCGATTTGCGAACATGTTTGAAGATGCAATCGCCATAATTGGAAACTACGGGTAAGAAACAGTCGCTACGCTACTGCTGGTGTGTGCAGTTCTCTTCTATCAAGCTCAATCTTGTTCCTAAAACTCGCAGGGAACTCTACGACCGGCATGCCGCTTCGGGTAAGTGCAAGGAATTGTCCTTCATTCCTGTGTCGTTTTCTGTCATTGTCCTCAGGCCTTTTCCTGCTACTTCTAGCTGTGGCTCGCGAAGGTTTGACGCTGTTGAACAACGGCAGCACAGGTCTTCTGTTTGCATTTCCGTTTGGTTTGGTGGGCAACGATGGCCCTGGACCTGTGAGTGGCGGGACGATAGAGAGAATACTGGAAAGCGGTGTTCTGAGATGTGCGGTGGTGGGCGGACGTCCTGGTTTTGCAGAGATGGCAGAAACGGTATCCGAAACAGCGAATACCAACCTCACCATAACAGGTCTCGATGTGGACTTTTGCCGCGCTTTGGCAACCAGCCTCTTCTCAGGTTCAGTGGATCTCGTTGAACTGATTGAAGTGCGCAGCGAGGCAGAAGGGTATAAGGTGTTATCAGAGGGCTACGCGGACGTGTTTGCGGGGGCACACTGGACCTTGCAAAATGATGTAAGAGAACCATCCACTGGAGTAGGATATTCTTTTTCCCAGCCCTACTTCTATGGCGAAGGAGAAGAAAACTTGAGTCTCGCGACAAGGGAAGATGATGGACAATGGTCAAAATTCTGTTTCTGGATTGTAGCGTCAACTTTCTATGCAGAGGAGAATGGCATTGACCAGAGGCTATCAAACTCGATGCCCTCCGTATACCTATTTGGCCCCCAGGTACGTTCTTGTTTGTATGAATCAACGCAACAGCTTGCTCTTGCTCTTGCTCACAACACGGGCTTGTTTTGTACATTGATACACATCAGTTTCTGCGGATGCTCCGTGACCCAATCTTGGAGTTGGGCAACTATGGCGGTAAGTCGATCGATGCCATTTGACCTTGTTTCGCTTCGTGCGTCTACCAGGTACCGGTATCCTCATGGCTGCCGATTTTTGCAGAGCTTTATGAAAGAAATGTGGGCCCGCATATCCCAAGGGGGGGCAGAAACGTTATCAATAGCATCCGCACACCAGGCCCTCAGTTCTATCCAGTTCCTGGTTTGCTTCGCGATCTTTCTCCATGAAGTAAAGCATACGGTAGACTAGAACGACCTTGCACTGCTACGCCCAAGAATGTACTTTATCTCGTTCGATCCTTGTGCCACCGCTTCGCGTGGAAAGACATCATGATAGCTTACCATCCGTAACATTGGGCACCAGAGGAAGACGTCGTTTTGTTCTACCGGTATCGTCGAAGACCTCAGAACCTCGCACTTGTCTTTGGAGACCCGATAAACAACTACAAAAGCGCACGAAATGGTTTCTCTGCAGGAAGGTGCCAAGGACGATGAAGCGCTCAAGGTTGGCTTTGGTACGATAAAAGTCATTCATGTTTAGTGATGCAAAAATATATTCAGAGGGCGCAAACACGCAATCCAGTAAGCCCGCAGCGGAGATCGAGCCGGGGGCTAATTGGTTCGGGAGTTGTCAAACAAGCCCCCAAACAGTTGACTGCGGCTTTCAAACAGGCCCCCTAACAGTCCACTGCGGATTTTGGAGCTGGCGACTGGCGTGGAAGATAATGCATAGGAGGCCCGTTGGCGGCGTGAAGCTCGTCGTTGTCGGCGTGACTGGACGACATCTCTTCGGTGACATCAGTCAGGACCGTCATTGCTGATTTCCGTGACTTGTTCACCCAGTAAGTCTCCATCCTGCCTTTGCCCTTCACGTTAATCTTGCCCCGATAGGTAAGAGGAATCTCACATCCTTGTTTAGTGAGTAGTTCAGCTGCCTGGAAGGAGCAGTGAATGCAGTTGGGTTGCGAGTTGCTCTCCATCCTGCTGGCGGTATTGACGGCATCGCCAAAGAGGCAATAACGTGGGTTGCGGTTGCCCACGACGTCGGAAACAACTACGGGTATGGCAAAGTAAAGTGCATCGGTGAGGAAGCACATTTCTACATGTCACCTCTGGGCTCAATTGCGTCCTCTGCTTGTCTTACCAGGACCCGAGTGGAACCCAACACGAATGTTGACATAGCCTTTGCTGTGGTCATCTACATCGACAAGAGTTTCGTTGGCGGCCTTGAGAGCTTCCACTGAAAACTGTGCAATGCGAGTGGCATGGGTTGCAGACTGATCTTTGACGAGATTGGTCACTGCCATGTATGCTGTCATTATAAAAGGGAGCATTCGTAAGTCAAGAGTTCCGAAGAGCCACATCGGCCACCCTTGCATGCCACGAGCACTTACCATCTCCTATGGTCTCTACTTTGAAGATGTCGTGCTTGGTGGATAAGTCATCGAACTTGGAGTAAAGTCGGTCGAGCATGTTCGCAACCTTTTGCGGCTCCAGGCTTTGCGAGATCCTGTGGCCAGAGAAGAGAATAATGTAAGATTATTGACGATAATACATTCGATTAATGGAACCCATGCGTACCCTGTGAACCCAACAATATCGCAGAAGAAGATTGTGACGACCTCGTGGTGTTCCGCCTCGACTTTCCTTCCATCTCGAAGAGCCTCGGCGATGTGTTTGGGGAAGATGTCAAAGAGAGAGACAGAGGAGTTCTTCATAATGGGTTTATCAGACAACAACAAAGTATCAGCCTGCAAGCGGTTGAGACGGCTGTCAATCTCGGCAAAGGAGGGTCGGTCATCAGGATTTGCAGCAACACAGTCCGCCATGAGAGCTGCCAGCTGGTGAGGGCAGTCCTTGGGGACAGGAGGGCGCCTGTTGATGCTGGGATCAGCAACCTGGCGGAGAATCTCATTCAGATCATCACCTTCATAAGGGTCCTTCCTGGAAAAACACTCATAAAGAATGATTCCGAAGGCATACACATCGGAAGCTGTAGTGTTGGAGCTTTCCCTCCGAAGGAGCTCTGGCGCCATCCAAAAAGGAGAACCAGCGGTTGACATTGCCCCTCCAGCTTGCTGCTTCTGGCTCAATCCGAAATCTGCGACTTTGGCCCTTTAATGATCACAAAGTAGTATGTGAGAATGGAGGCCACGCCATTGCCAATACTCTTGGGACGTGTGGAGGCTCACCTGTACTTCGAATCAACAAGGATATTGGCGCTTTTCAAGTCACTGCAAGCAACAGAATGAGACCGGGTGAGGAAATGAATGCGGCAAAGGAAGAAGTATGACAAGCACAACTCACCCATGGACAACCGCAGGATCAGCCGCATGAAGGAACCTGCAGCCTTGGGAGATGTCCTTCAGTAAGGGGAGCAGGATTTCCCCGTCCAACCAGAAGGTCTCGTTGTGAAGAATGTCATAGAGAGAGCCGCTGGCAGTGCGGGGTTGTGGCGAAGGTTTGTGCGAGACTATCGGGTGAGTATCCTGTCGAGATGTAACATGCCACACCTTGACATACGAACACTCACTTGTCCATGTATTCCATGACCAGCATTGGGTCTTCTTTGGATTCAATAACCGCACCTGTTGTACACGAGCAGGCGATTGGCAGGTGTGAGGCACATTTCGAAAACTCTTGCCACGCAACAAGCTTGCCGGGGTTGACTCACCCATGACCATTGTGATGCACTGGGGAATGGATAGTTAAGAATCAAACTGTGAGTCTGGCGCTGGGAACGGATCGACGAAGACACAATATGTAGTTGCCGTACCGGATGTCGGAGCTTGGACAGGTAACGCATCTCACGAATGAAGTCGGCTTTCATAGCTTTGAGGTCTATAGATCCATTCGCGCTACTCCCAAACATTGTCATTCGGCCAAAGAACGAACTCCTGCCTGAAGCAGACCCCGAACGCCCTTGCATCCCGGTCTTGGAAGTAGTGGAAGACAATCCAATGCTAGCCATGCCCCAGGACGAGTGGCCGCGCTTCTTCTTTGGTTGTTCGATATCGTCACCAGAATCATCCAGGCTCAAGGTATCTCGTGTGTCGTCCATTCCTGAAAGTCGAAGGTTCTTTGAGGGGAGCACATGCTTGACAGCAACCTTTGTTCCGCGGTATTCCGCCAGCAGGACTGAGGAAGGAGGGAAAAAGAGAAACGTGTTAGGCTTGGCAACCATTCTCGGACCACGCAGCCATGCTACCGAGGCTCACCTTCCCCAAAACTCCCACTTCCAATGACCTCGGCTGGGTCGGCAAAGATGAGTTCTTCCTTGTTGATCTTCCAGATGGCATCGGCACGCGTCTTGATTGTTTTCATGTACCAGAAGAGCCCTAATCCAATGAGACAGATGGCCAAGAGAGGCACTCCAATAATGGCAGCATAGTTGGGTTCCTGGGGAGCCAGTTCCGGAGGGACGCACTCGGCTTCTTCGCGAAGCCCGACAGATACCATTTCGTCGGGACATTGACAAGACCCTTCCATGGTGCAGCTTCCGCCAAGCACGGTACAAGGGGACAAGTTGATGCAATCCCTCATGGCCCAGGTGGGCATAGGGTAGATCATCTGAAAGTCGTTGGTCTTCAGCTCTTGAGGAGACAGGAGTTGGAGTTTGCTATTGCCATCGTATTGCAACAACAGTGATGGCTGTTTGTTCTGGCCGTTTTCGTCAAAGCTGACGTTGCCAAATATGGTAGGGAAGAATCCACTGGCGATGGTGTCACGAACTTTCTCGGTCTCCATGGTTCCAGCGCGTTCAATGGCCTGAACCAGAACACTGATTGCGGAACTGTGAGAGACGGCTTGATAAGGAGGTTGCTTGGAGGTCGCTTCTTCGAAAAGTTCGTAGAATTCGAGTGGCGTGAGTCCTGTTGCGCCATCCGTGATGGGAGGAAGAGCCCGTTCCCATGGGACTGTACCCATGTTGTAGGCCAGATCAGTGCCTAGCTCCTGCTCGAACTCGTATCTACCGAAGATGCTCGAGTAGACCTGCGCCTTGGGGGACCAGTCAATGCTTCGCATGGCCTTGTTCCAGAGAGAGTACGACGAGCGGATACAGCACATGACAACATCTGGGTCGAGCTTGGAGATGTTTCGAGCGGCTTCCTGAAAGTCTTCGAGAGGGGCACGGTCTACAACTTCAGCACTCCCGACGAATTCGAATCCAAACTGAATTGCGAGTTCTTCTGTGCCGGAGCATTGTGTGCTCTCTTCGCCGATGGTAGCGAAAGTGCGGGCACCAGCTGCGACGAGCGCTGGGAAGGCAGGAAGGCGGAAAGAACCGGAAGGGGGAATGATGCCAAAGACATGATCACGGCCTTCGTAGACCGTCGAAGAAGCAGAGCCTCCGGTGACCATGAGGCGTTTGTTCTCCTGCGCAACTTGGGCCAAGGGACGTACCAGGGTAGAGGAGTACCCAGAGAGCAAGAAGTCGGTGGTGTTGACGATCTTGCTTCCGATCTCGAGAGTCTTGTTGACACTGCCTTCATCCCCATAAGTCTGAATGGCGAGAGAGAAGTTCTTGCCGTCGACGGACACACCGCAACGAGGCCAGCCATTGACCCTGTCCATGGTCAAGTGGATCGAGCGAAGCATGTGCATGGCAAGGTCATAGTGCTTGGTCTGGACGCCCAGCGAAAGAGGATGACTCAACAGGATCTCCCCATTGTACAAACAGTCATGCTCCGATGACTCCAAGAAGTTAGAGTCGACAGCGCTCCTGCGGATACTCACCGTTGCCGCCTCGCAGGTGTTGCTCAGGTTCAATAGTAGAACCGAGGCGGAGAGCCAAAGATAACCAGGGCAGAACTTCATTGTATCTCTTTTTTCTTTTACAGTTTCCTTTCTCCTTGTCTCACGGTTGTAGTTGTGCTGGGTTGGTCGTATTGAAGGATCACTTGACTTGGAAATTGATTTTGTGAGCTAGACTTTAGAATGCGAAGTAAAAAGTTAGTTTTCTTCTATTTTTAAAGGCCACCCAAGAATAATAAAGCCCGAAACTTCGCTGGCACTCGATTTCATCAATCATGTGCTGGACTAGTACCGTATCAAGGATCTTCTTCAGATTTATTTTTGCTCTTCGGTCACTTCTGTGGAATTAACAGAAGCGGAGTTTTCTCGTTCCCAAAACGTACGACACTAATAAAGGCTACTGTATGAGCTATGAGCGGCTCAGTGGACCGTACTGTACCATCACTGGAAGCTTTCTGCTGGGGGAAATTATTCCGTGGCCATTTCGTGCTTTCGGCAACTCGTCATGTCGATCGATAAACAGGAAAGAGAATGTGGCTACAGAATTAACGATCTTCATCAACCATTCAATAAATAAATGCCTCTTGTTCCTGTTCACCGGACATTCGTTGAAGAAGAAGTAAATGTCCAGAAAGTGGAAATTCTTTGAAAGAAGCAAAGCACTATTCACCATGACATGGTATGCGTGTTCAAATTGTGGTCTGAAAAGGATGGTGGGGGATTTCACATCAATAATGAAAGCAACGTTAAGATTTTAGTTTACCCCTTCTCTTCGAAATTGAAAAAGCATGCACACACACTCCTTTTCAGCGCAGCAAAGGCGTAGAAAAGAAAAGAAAAGAAACAGCAGGGAATGCGTGCACGCTAGCTAGTACATTGTAGTAGTGTACTAGCTAGTACCTGTAGGCCTAATAACTACAACAGTTCCATGCAGACAAGCAAAATATAAATAACGGAGTTTAGAGTCCATTATTGCAGTCCTCCAGCAAGAGCCCCGCATCTTCAGAAAGCACTCTTGGAAATGGGTCCATAATACTTTAAAACAATAACCAAGTCTACATCAGTCTATGCCATATGCAGCGCATACGCCATGCTTCGAATGGAACATGAAACAATCTAGCACAGAACTCAGAACTGCCCACGGACATTACGGAAAGGGTTTATACTGCCCACGGACAATACGGAAAGGGTTTATACAAAGAGAGCAAGCGGAGCTGAACCTTTTCGCTTTTTCGACTGACTCTGGATTTATCAGCTGAAGCAGATGCTGCTTCATCTTAAAGCTTTGATGCCTCCAATTGTCGATTCTTAGCTGAGTTATACCAGGCATCTATTTCGATTGCCAAACTACATGTACTAGCTAGCCATGTACCGGTATGTACGACTGTACCAGCAGAGCCATCAACCAAGAGTTAGGAGAACCCCTTCAGTTCCTCAAAGCCTCAAAGCACTTGCGCAGCATTGACACTTTTCCCATCATATTCTTGCACTTGGACCATAAAACAATAACCTTGATGACCACTGGCTGAAGAGGAAGAACCCTGGCAAGGAGCTTGCCTTGTACATGACATTGTATGTAGATCCACCTCCTGCAGTCTCCTACTACTAGTAGTAGTACCAATACTAACACTCCAGAAAGGCAGAGCACACGCGGTGCATCGTTCATCATCATGTTCGCGGTCATCATGTTCGCGGTCATTCGTTAAAGAAGAAGATTCCGTAGAACACGTCAGCAAGACTTTGTGTGTTAATTCGCTGTTCCAGAGCCCAGAAAGACGCATCATCGGAAAGTAAACTTGGAAATGGGAGCATAAATAAAATTAATACGCTGATCGATGCTCCTCCGAGTAGCACTAAAAATTTTTATAAACTACTGGCACTAGACTAGTACTAATAGTACCGGTACAGTACTATTATTAATAGCTGTACTATTAATACTCATGATCAGTAGTACCGGTGGTCCGGTACGTACATGCATTGAAAACGGCTTACATGTAAAACAAACAAACAAGTAGAGAGTGGAACAACCGAATACCAAGACTCTAATAACTCTGGCTTTATCAGCTGCGAGCTTTAGAAATTGCCCGCAAATGGCCAAATCTTTCTCCAAATGGCCAAACCTTGGGTGAGCTTCAACAGGCATCTATTTCCATTGCCGAATTCGACACGAAGAGCCAAAACCTGGAGTTAGGAGAGCCCTTTGTCTCCGTCATAGGGTCAAAGCATGATTAGCACATCATAGTCCTGGTGGATGATGTGAAGGTCACAGCTTGCTTAATGCTTTTGCCGCCAGATGGCTGAGGAGAGGCATTCTCTTCCTCGTGCTTGATGAAGATCCCAGCCAGCATGCTCGCGTTCCCAATGACCATTTCGCCTCTGATTGCGGCTCTTCTACCATTAATTTTCTTGTCTGCTCATAGTGCTAGCTAGAGAGTAAAGGAAAGAGAACCCAAGAGCTCCTTGGTCCCGGCCTGAGCTATTCCAGCCATTGACGACCACGATGCCTCTTGGGAGCGAGCGATCCATCTGGTACTAGTACTAGTACATGTAAACCATTGTGGACATCCTCGGCTTGAAAGCTGTTGAGACGTTCCATGGGATGGTAGCTTTGCCAAAGAACTAGTCTAGCTAGAGCCTGCCCAAGCCATTTCCTTGCCGTTTTGCTTTCAAGAAGCCGGGAAAGAAAAGCAAGTACACGATTGAATCATTCATGGATAGTGTCTCAGTCGCGTCATCCCTTTTTTTTCACCTTCCTCGTGGCGGGAGTACTAGTAGTCTACTAGTATGTCAGCTGTCTCCGCACCACTACCGTACGGTACATGTAGCTGGTCAGCTACATTACTTCTAATCATTTAGCTTTTCCCATGTACTAAGCAGTCCGAGATTCTTCACTGAAAGCAACCGTTTTCCAAGCCCCTTGCACGCTCGTCCCAGATAGCCCAATGCCGCTTGGACTCGTGTGAACTTTTTGCTGGAGGATGAGCTTTGTCTTCGAACATCCACACACACGTTCTTCGCCTCCTGCCTTCGTGCTCAATTGATATCTTGACTGCCAACCAAGAGCAGAATTGCGGATTCAATCATTCGCAGTCCCCGTCCACAATTCTCTTGCCTACTGGCTCCATTCAGAGCTATCGTGCACCGCCGTGGTATGCGTTGATTCGATGTGCCTTCGAGGCTCTCCTTCAGTCGTTCCGTCTTCACGTGACATGGCATCAATGTCCTCCTCGGCAAACCTGACTTGACGAGATCCGTCCTCTTCACCGTGTTTCGAGTTACATGGTGAACCTTGCGGGGTAGTGCGCCCCTTGTCTGTCAAAGAGGCGAGGATTGGTGCTATGGCCTTCTGGATTCGTTCGATTGACTGGCCTCGTCGGGTCGACGAGCGATGCCTTGTTTCTGTCGATGTGCCGCGACGCCTCCTCGGCGACGGGCGTTGACCACGTCCGCGATTCGGCCCCTCGTCATGCAAGTGCTGTCGGGTTCGCGAAGGAGGAGCTCTCAAGAAGAAGAGAAACGGTTTCTTTGGAGGGTGCCTTCCGCTCGGACTTGAGGGGCTGGTGGTCTTGGGAAGATCATTCGATGCACTGATCACGGAAGAACGGTTCTTTCGTTTCCCAGAAAACAATGGGATGATATCGAGGATATTCAGAGGACTCTTTGTCTCGGGTTCGCTCTTGTTCTTGAGGATGCCTTTCGACGGCGGAGGAAGAGAGGAGGAACGGCGCCCCTTCGGTGTGCCGCCCGTGGACTTGTCGTCAATAGGAACTTTCGTCTTGCTGTCATCCCCACCACCATCAGCGACGCCGGAACATTCGCGTAGCCCCATCGACTCGTGGTGGTCTTGCTTCTCGGTCTCCTTGTTGCGCCCGTCTCGGCGACCAGCTTTTTCGCCATTATCGGGAGGATTGGATCGCGACCGAGGAGGCCTGGATGCATCGTCCTTGTGAAGTCTTCTAGATCTGACGGGCCTCTCACTGTGAGATCCAATAACTTCGCTCGCTAGTGTTTCACCCCCCTGTGCGGGAACCGAGCTAGCTGTGTTCAGTTGCCCAGCCTCATTGACCCCGGTTGACGCTTTGCTCCGCTTTTTCTTGACTGGGGCATGAGTCTCAGTCCTTTCGCTCAGAATACTTGGATCAGATCGTCTTTGCTTCGGGGGTGGGCTCTCGCGGATTCGCCGGGGCTTCATGGGCCTATCGCTGTGCCTCCCAAGCGGCTCGCTTGACTTGTCCGGTGTCAGCTTGGGTGTCGCCTCGACCTGAGTGGACTTGACGGCCACTCCGTTCAACCCCATCAAAGGATCCGTTTCCCTTTTCGAGTTCCTGGTATCGGTTCCGCCCATCAGACGAGGGGACGAGTGCTGTCGTCGAGTCAGCATGTCTCTTCGGGTCCTAACAGGTCTTTCACTGTGGCTTCCAAGTTCTTCAGAAGCATGGCTCTTCTGCTTTGGTCCACTATCTTGGAATGCAATCATGTGGGCTTCAACGTCATTAAGCAAGCGCTGAAGCGAGCTTTGGGGGACGTAAAGCGAAATCTGCTTTGGATTCTTCTTCTTGTCTGCTGGCTGGATCATCAACTGCAATAGGCGTTTTGGTTCGCCGGCACAAGAAACGCTCTGACGAATGTAGACCACTTGAAACTGCATCACTCTTTTCCACTCCCATGCGTAGCTGACAGTCCCACCCGACAAGTTATCATCATCATCATCTTGGACAAAGATGAGCTCTTGCTTGGCCACAGTCAACGTACCAATAACACCAAATAGGATCACACCCCGATAAACGGCAGACTCAGTTGGACGCATGTTGCAAAAATAAATAATGTAGTAGTTATCAACCCCGTGTGGGTCTGTCTGGTGATGTGGCGCCTAGAACTATCATTTTGAGTATTTAGCTAATTTTGTAGCATTTTGGCATTTCAGCTGAATCGAGCATTACCCATATCTTAGTAGCTGGAGAAATTTAATGCAGAAAGCCAGCCAAAAAGGCAAGTGTCCTATTTAATGCATAAAAGTCCTCAGATATAGATACATTTTATCCAAAATGTGACATAGGCAAAACTTGGATATTTACTTAGGCAAGCATGTTCATTACTTAGATATATATAATATACATGATGATATAATAGTAAGAGCATGCCATTGGAAAACAGTTACTGGTCAAACTAAGGCTTTTTATAGACTTATTGCAAGTTGCCTTCAAGTAGATGGTGGCAAGACGTACTTAAGATGAATTATGACTGCATAGAAATGTGGATTTAAGGTACATTGAAGTAATAGGGTTAAGGTTATTGAATAGCATGCCCAATGGGCACCAGATTCGAAAGATAATGTATTTGGCTTGGTAGTCTGGTTTGGCAGTTTATTACTTTCTTTTCCATTTTTTGTTTGGTTTTCGTTTTCGTTTTCGTTTTCGTTTTGGTTTTGGTTTTCGTTTGATGGTGTGCTTTGACTTGCCTCTAACAACCCATGCTCCACAAAAATGCTTACACAATCACATTCACCCGTCCCTGAAACTCATGCCCACTGGGCATAGGATTCAAAAATGGTAACATTCCTAAGGTCCTGACTGGAATTGTTACCACCCAGACAACACTACTGTATCATATCTTGTGCAAACACTCAAACCAAATTCAAAGACTCAAACAAAAAACTAAGAAATGACGGAGTCACACATATGCTAGGCAGCGCAGCAGCAAAAGAATCTTAACCCTAAAAAAAATCTGTTCACCACATTCTCCTCCACCTTAATGTTTTACGTACTTTCACACCGTTAGCTTCAACGCAAACAGAACTAGACGTTATACTTCAGACCCACACGGGGGTAAGCTATGAAATTCTTGGATCTCCTTCAAGCTTACTCACTCGGCTCTGAGTGTGACTTCCCCTGGTTGCAGCTAGCATTAGAGCTCCTCGCAGATCAATGGGACAACCTTTGCTTTTTGTGTGAAGGATGAAAACATTTGATGACTCGAAACTGACTCGACTCAGTAGTCACTCGGCTTGGAGAAAGGGAGCGGATGGATGAGGCGATGCTATTGACAGGATCAGTCCTGGGCGACGAAATCGGCGGTGCTGAAAGACGAAAAAGAGACGCTTTGGTGACCCAAAACCATTTCTTTAGTTTTTACAGGTCACTCGTGATTTGATAGTACTTAAGGAGCAATAAATCCTACCTAAGGGATTGGAGATTCATAATTCTTATTGAGTACCGGTAATTCAGCTGTTGCAGGTTTGTCCATTTTGCATTAAATCCTGAAGAATGGCATTGAAGATTCAACTTCAACGAGTACAGCTGTACTCTGACTCTGAGTAAAGAAGAGTTCTCTGTCTCTGCTCCGGCCGAATGATTCAATGCATGTTTGCCCAAAGACTTATTTAATAAATACTAGTAAGGAACGTACTAGTACTAGAAATGCTCAATGTTCATTGTTCATAGACGGCAGTACAGAAACAGCTTTGAATGTGCCTGATGATTTAAGAGTCATGGCTGTGGTTAGATCCCATTAGTACAAGTACTAGTACATGTACGTCCTTACAGTGGACCACAGAGCTACGGTACGGTACCACTACATCGTACTCTACATTCATGTACCAGTCATGTACCACTACAACATGTTACGTACATGTACCACTATTAATACCTGGTACCTGGCGGTACCTCACATTGGCAACCGTGCACCTGATTTACGTGGATTTCTCTCCTATTTAGATCTCTAAAAGAAGAATTTGATCTACTAGTAGTGGTTTTGATGTTTTGATTCATGAAAGCGTGACACTCTGATGACTCTATTCGTTAAGTAAAAAAAGTGATATTTAAACACGATCGTCTCCTTCAACATGGTGAAAATGTACCACTAGTTGGACAGGGGGTAGAGAGCACTACATACAGCCTGTGCATATGAACAGGATTTTTAGAGAGCCAGCCTGCAGTCAAATTTTGGCCTGGCAGGCGACGCAATTCCTGTGCAATTGTACAGGCGACGTGATTCCTGTGCAATTGTACAGGATCGACGTGATTCCTGTGCAATTGTACAGGAGGTCGGATCGACGTGATTCCTGTGCAATTGTACAGGAGGTCGGATCCTGTGCAATTGCACAGGAAATCGGACGTGCTTCTGCATGCTGGTTGAAGGCAGCAATACCTTTTGATTTCCCGAAACCCCTGAGTCGTACAACAAAGTCAGAAGCACGACAAGCGTTGACAAAATATGGTGCAAGCGTTTTAGTGCAAGCGTTTTAGTGCGGAACTCAGCAGTATTGGTAGAGAATTCCTTTGGGAGCCAGTGCACAATAGCAGTGTTGGGCTCCGATCGGTTGCGAGTATTGTGACCGAGTGTTGGAATAAGATTGAGAGAGCCAGCTACTTGAATGATTACGGGTGGAGACGTCCATACCTCAGCCTGTGAGATAGCAGGAGCGTTCCTCAATCGTGCATGAAACCGATCCTAAAATAGGGTCAGATTTAGGGTCGGATTCCCTTTAGGGTCGGGTTTCGAAACCGACCCTAAAATAGGGACGGTTTCTGAAAAACCGTCCCTAATTTTGGGTCGGGTTTTGATTCGTGAGTACCTGCTGCGGGTACTCGATGTGAATACGGGTACTGAGTACTGGGCCTACTCAGAATCCATACTTACATGACCTTCGAAATTCTGAGTACTACTCAGTACCCGTACTCACATACCTCTAGATTCCGAGTACTTTGTGAGTCTTCGGTGGGTACTCGATGAGTACTTTCGATCAGTACTCACCGAGTACCATGAGTACTGAATGGGTACTTTGTGAGTACTCGGTCGGTACTTTCTCACCGCGAAACAGCAAAAAGATCATTATTTTCTCACTTTGGGCCCAATTGCAAATTTAAATTCTCTAAGTAATTGGAAAATGAGTACTCAGTGAGTATACCGTAGTACCCAAAAAATACCTGGACTCACATAGTACCTGTACCCACTTGACCTCAGAAATTCTGAGTACTACCTAGTACCTGTACTCACTCACTTCCAGGATTCTTAGTACTACTCAGTACCCGTACTCACATGCTAAAACAGTGTGAGTACCACACCCTGATATGTATGTACAGCCTCCTGTACATATGAACAGGCAGGCCGTCCATTTCCTGTGCAATTGAACAGGCGTCGCCATCCTGTTCGATTGCACAGGAAATTGGACGTTTTTGAATTCAGGCAAAAAAAATGGCTGGCCTTGCTCTCAATCTGCGGGCATCCTCCCTGTTCATATGCACAGGCTATATGTAGTGCTCTCTACCCCCTGTCGCCCTGCCACTAGACGAACCGGAATACTCAACACGCTTACCTTTATATTCGGATATCTGTAAGTTTGTCTCTGTAGTGGGAGAATCTCAGCAGTATCACAAAATATATTCCTACTGAACTTATTTCTTAGCTCAGGATCCATCACAAGGGTAATGTATCACCTTTTTAATACTCTGATTAGGAAGAGAGTGCTATGGAACATTTGTGAGTACTCTGCTTCCCACCTTACTGGACACACCCCAAGGGGAAGTGAGGAAAGAGCAATTTATCACCTGTGGGCGGCAAAGTTTTTTGACGTTAGGCACCTGTTTTGAAGGTATTTTTTGGTAGAAAGTGTCATTGTATCATCTCTGAATCTCGTATGTGCCCAAGGGAGAGTACTCACTGGGTACTGGGTATCTTTGCTCTAGTGCAGATCTGAGATCTGAGTGTCTCCAGTCTCCACTAGGTCTATCTTAGCATACCATGGTATCAGCAAATCTCAGTAGTCTAGTCTCCTTGACATCTTATCTCCAACTCTCTTAGTATCAAGGGACGAGTGTACCGTACTGAAGAGTACCGGTAGGAAAAAGGTCGCATCCTGGCCCCGGACGACACCCCCAAGAATACAGTACAGCAGGGTGCGGAAATGGGACTTAATGACACATGCCTGCGTGAAACTAGCAGTTTCACGCAGACTCTGCGTGAAACTAGTACTAGTTTCACGTCGCGTGAAACTATGCGTGAAACTGTGCGCGAAACTAATCAAGAAACTGTTAGTTTCGCGCAAGTCTGCGCGAAACTAGTGACAGTTTCACGCAGAAAAACGGCTAGTTTCACGCAGGATTTACTAGCAATTACTATGGACAGATGGATAGTTTCACGCACGACTGAACATAGTTTCACGCAGGCCTGCGTGAAACTAGTACTAGTTTTACGTACGTGAAACTATGCGTGAAACTATGCGCGAAACTGTTAGTTTCACGCAAGTCTGCGTGAAACTATCCCGATAGTTTCACGCAGCTTCGTTTAAAAAAAAAATAAGAGTGCTCCTTCAATCCTGTTTCCGGACCCTGCAGCCCTGCAGTAGTACCCTACTACATGTAGCTAGCTAACCAGCGCGAGTGTACCGTCACAGGGTTACATTTTAAAACTACATGTACATTAACCACACTATACCAATACCAGCTACGGGTAGCTACATCGTAGTCTAGCTAGTAGCTACACCGTACGAGCCAGTGGTTTGTTGCATTGCAGTAGATTTACCGGTACCCGTACAGGCTGGT
Source organism: Seminavis robusta (assembly GCA_903772945.1). Lineage (NCBI taxonomy): Eukaryota > Bacillariophyta > Bacillariophyceae > Naviculales > Naviculaceae > Seminavis > Seminavis robusta. Next base: position 27,295 of record CAICTM010000473.1, on the reverse strand, counting down.
GTTGAATGATTGAATTTCACCAATAGCACGACTATTGAAACACTCTCACTTCCAACCATTTCCAGCGGCAACCAATTTTTAAAAAAATGGGAAAACTGCAAAGGCGAAGGTTAGAACTGTGGCTGTGCGACTCTTGGCTTTCGGTACCTGCTACTGGTGGAACGTCGACGTATGCGAATGTCCAGGCTACCGGTAGGAGTCTAGCTAGTACGTTGGCAGATATAGAGTGAGTTGGAGTGTATTCTAAGGTCTATGATACTGATCAGGGGGTTACTTGATTGATTGATTGATTGATTGATTGATTGGAAAGCTCTTTCTAGTAGGGACCGCAACATGTCTTCCTTTCACGCACATATGTTTCTTCAGTCATCACGCCAAGTCGTATCTCCCGGAAAAGCATTACATGCGGGTAGACAAAGAGGCCTGAGAGTAGAATTCCCGGGATGTTTAATGAAACAAGGTTGGCAAATACTGCGATACAGTGGTAGACAAGAGCTGCGCACACCATGCACTGATTGAAGTTGGCAGCCCCGTAAATACCGAGCGAATAGAATAGGATAGCCACGAATCCAAAGCCAATGACAAAACCAAGCAGTGCTTCCGAGGCATGCTTGTTCGTCTTGACCCATCCTGAAAAGACATCATCGTTCGTGGTTTGTGAAATCTCGTCGAACAGGGCCAGAGCCGTGATGGCGACACAAACCTCGATGACTGCTAAGACAATGCTGATCACATCGACCGCAATGACAGCTCGTCGCATATCACACATGCACCCAAAGAATAAATGACCCCGTTTTTCTTTCGAACAAGAAAGATCGTTGCCGTAAGGCACCTCCGTGGATGTTGCGTGCGGGACCTGATCTTGTTGGTTGGCTCGAGTAGCTTCTTGAAGCCGGATAGAGTCATCCACTACCGTAGAGGTGGGAGGAGAAGGGAGTTTGAGCTCTTCTTGCATCATGGTTTGAGTTTGTTTTAATTTTAAATTAAATGAGTTGTTTGTTTTTGTTGTTGCTATGATTGGTTTATGCGCATTTAGTATTTGCAGGAACGGAGCCATCGGACTGAAAGTCTTTCAGAAGTGTGGTTGACTGAGTGACTCCCACTTGTGATCGACACCAAGCTTGACTGAACTTTTCGAAAGACCGAACAAGCCGATTAGACTGGGTCACTCGGCTCTTCAGCAATAGGCGCTGAAGCAACAGCTATTACCGATAGCAATAGCATGGCACAAGTGCTGTTTCAATAGAAATTAGAATCGCGGCTGACTGCTTTCAAAATAAGCTCCACCCGCAGAATTTTGTTCAAAGAGCTAACTAGCAGTCCTCAAAGTAACAAGATGCAAATGTGAAACAATTGAATGTGCCCTCCCCACTCTAATCAGGTCTGCCTGTAGAAAGATTGTTGTACAATCACTGGCGTTACACACAAGCCAGTAATCTACTAGTAGATTCATCGCTGGCTGCTGACGGGTGGTGATAAAAACGAACCTATCTCGATGCTCAAGCAGTGATGTTGTGGAACGAAACAGCTAGACTACGCACTCGCTCAAACTACAGCCGTTCTGTATTTCTGATACTTCGACTCGACTCGAGTCGAGTCTCAAAGTAAAGTGGGTTGGTGCCGTCACTGTTTAGCCCTCTTTTTCGCCTCAAGGCAGCATTGCGTGACAGAAGAAGCATGACTGCCTTTTGGATTCGAGCACTCTCTTCGATACCGTATAGCACGTGTACGAGGCCATCACTCACTTGCCATGCGCGGAAGATGGTGTGATGTCACAAGAAGACTTTGCTGAACTGCTGGAACTACTAATACTGGACTATCGAAACAATTATACAACGCTTGGAAGCTATGCTGATGTTGCGCTCACAGCCACCTTCGGAACACCATCGTGTGCCATCGCGATATCGGCGCTAGCGGAGGGATCATCACAGTGACTTCTGCGGAGAGGATTCACTTTCATCGGGAATTTCTTCACTGAAGAGAGGAAGCCGGAACTTGCAGATTTTCGGACTTCTGTGTCTGTTTTCTTAGCTTCTCCATCATCGTTAGTGGCTTCATCAACCGATAGCGCTGGCAAGAGCCCCACACCTCGCGCGGCCGGTTTGAGGATCCTCTCATGGGTTGGCTTGAGGATCCTGTTATGTGCAGGCTTGATAATCCTTTGTTGCATCTGGTTATGTGCAGGCTTGAGGATTTTTTCGTGCGCTGGTTTCAAGATCCTGTTATGTGCAGGCTTGATAATCCTTTGTTGCATCTGGTTATGCGCAGGCTTGAGGATTTTATTATGCGCTGGTTTCAGGATCTTGTTATGTGCAGGCTTGATAATCCTTTGTTGCATCTGGTTATGTGCAGGCTTGAGTACCTTTTCGTGTGCGGGCCTGAGGACGTGCTCTTGCGTAGGATCAATAATGTTTCGTCGCGTGGGCTTGACAATCAAGTTATTGGTAGGTCTGACCACAAAGTCATGGGCAATCTGCTGTGACGGCCTGATGAACAAGTCTTGAGTGATTATCATAGTGGAATTCAGCAAAGTCACCTTGCCCTGTTTTGTGCCATTTCTATTTCTTCGAACCGAATTTCCGGGCCCCCTTAGTTGCCTGTCTGAGGGAGTCTTTAGTTTCCTCTGCGAGTTACCCCTTAGATCTGAAGAGCTGCGTGTAAGGGATTCTCCCTTTCCTGATCGCTTCGAGGTTTTGGTAGTGAGAAAGGCATCTCCATGTGACTTGGCTCGTTTTATCTTTGGTTTGGTGGTTTCCACCTTCATTGACGGCATTACCATTGGCTCTGGATATACCCTTTCTTCGTCTGAATCATAGCAGGGTTCACAGCAGGCCCATGCCGCCTCGTTCGCTGCTTTGGCCGCGAGTGCCAGTTGAAGCGCCCGACTAACTGTTTCACCGTGCTTGTCTCTAAGCTGCTGCATCATTGTGTCTAAGTCTTCTACCAGCTCCTGCACAAGATCATCTGGTACTTGAAAGGATACTGCCTTGTTGCTGCAGTTGAAAAGCTTGACCGTGCGAATCATCGAGCTGACCTCCTCAATATCGTCAGCGCTACTTTCTGCCAACGGAACCACATGAGTTTTCTTGATGGAAGGCCACAACCACGAGCGTGAATAGCGGCAACCCCCGTGCTCTCGAAAGACTAATTTCTCGGTTGTCAAGAAAAGAATTCCTGTTCTTCCCTGAAATCCAATTCCATCGTAGGCGACGCCAGTTGCTGCGATATTCAACGTTGCAGCACACATAATGTTGTGGTTTTGCGGGGAGGGAACTGTGCTTGACTCCATGAGCTCTCCACTCCATCCATGGGCAATGGGGGGCTGCTTGGAACTTGGAACTGGTCGCTCGCTCTGTGCTGCAGGCGGCTTCCAAATTTCGGTATCCAGCCAAGTCACAGAGCCGTCACAGTATGTACTCAGAGTAGTGATTACCGCTTACGGTACCACTTTTCATGTTTCACTTAAATATTTCTCCTCTTTCAATGACTTTCGCAGGGTCATAGGTGAAACAGGATTTAGAACAGGCAGAAGCCAGAATGACATTCTTTAGATCATTCGGAATTCCATAGCTGTTCTACTTACCGTGTTGTTACCTAGTAGCTAGCTACCGGTAGCCCCTACCAGATTCTTTCTGATCAGAATTAAACTTTGTCGCGCTCGTAAACATGGCACTGGTCCTTTGATGGAGCAACATCATTGTTCTGAAACCAATGGTGAAATCTGGTGCACATTGGTTTAAGCCCTACAAAAGAACTCGAGGTTGACTGGTTAGTTGTGCTCCACTGGCAGAGTATTCAAGTATTCAGTAAATACAATCTCTACTGCAGTACACTCCAAACTCAATAATAAGAAAGCTCTAACTGGTAGTCGGTACTGGAGCTTTCTTAGGCTCTGTCCCAACAACTATTTTTCAGGTCGGGAAATTGGACTTTGGGCAGGCTAAACTGAAAAGCAATGTGGCCTCCCCCCAAATCCTCTTCCAACTTCTTTTTTTCAGATCCAAATTTGGATGGTTTGCTGCGAGTGGCTGTGGCAGCTGCTGCGAGTGGCTGTGGCAGCTGCTGGGCCTGCTGGCTTGAGTGTAATTAACATACTTGAAGTTAAACTTGAAGTTGAGTACCGGTTCGTTGACACAGAATTCCTGTTAGATTCAAATCGACCAATCAAATCGAACACCCAGTCAAAAACCGAAATCGGCTCTGCGCAAACCAACTCAAAATTGATTTGCACAAACCCGAAATTGGCTCCAATTTGGGAGGAGGGCAAATGCCTGTTTGGGGGAAGCCAGCAGACCAAGGCCAAACCGAAGGCCCTAAAGTCCAATTTCCCAACCCCAAAAAGAGTTGTTGGGACAGGGCCTTAGCCAACTGCTCTATTTTGCTACTCATTTTTATATTTTAATAAAACAAGCCAATTTCAGTATACTAGTAGAAGACTTTCTTACTAAGCCTCTAGCTAGATCAAACAGGTTAGTGTTTGGATACACCCAGTGCACCTGGGCCTTGGGGTCCAACTTGCTCAGGACTCTTAATTGGTTTGGATCAAGTAAAAGTGGGGATCACCGCCAGGCAGAAAATTTTGCAGGTTTTGGCACAAGTTAGGAGCATTTTCATGGTGTCAGACTAATAATATTTCTTGTGCTTTTGAGGTATCAATACTGGGAAGCTTTCTTACAAGTCTGTGATATTTCAGTATAAAAAGATTCTTATCTTTTTCTAAAATTTGAGTACTCGCTTTCTTGTTTGGAGTTTCTTACCTTCAGGTTTGGAGTCTAGGACTCTAGTAGCCAGCTAGTTTGACAGCGCTTTATGCTGGACCGTCCGACGGTTTTCACACAGGATTTAAAAAATCTTGAAATTGCCACGACTGACTGACCGTTTAAAACAATCCCTTAAACAATCCCTTAACTCATCAACTATCCCTTAAACAATCCCTTAAAGAAACAATCCCTTAAAACAATCCCTTAAATCTTGGACTATCCCCTAAACAATCCCTTAACGCCAAATGGAAATACAATACAACTATCCCCTATTTCTTCAACTATCCCCTAAACAATCCCTTAAATAAACAATCCCTTAACAACAATCCCTTAAATCTTTGACTCTCCCTTAAACAATCCCTTAAGAAACAATCCCTTAATTGTGCTGGTCAATTTTTTGTCAGTCATGGAAGCTTTTTAAATCCTGAGTGAAAACCGTCGGACGGTCCAGAGGTGGCGGTTGTCGTCGGCGGTAAGGGGGATCAAAAAGCCACGGGCTGCAGGGCAAGCAAGCAGCCAGAACCACGTATCGCTCTGCCACCAATAGTACCGGTAGGTAAATCCAGCACCACGTATCGCTCTGCCACCAATAGTACCGGTAGGTAAAGCCGAGCTGCTTTCACCTTTCATCACCAATGCATGAAGCCGCCACAACAGCACCAAGAAACAACAGCAAAACCAACTTCACTTCAGTATCATCCACTGACAAGCTTCAAAATTATAATTTGCACAGTATCTTTTGTTATCATCCACCGAGGAGAGATTTCAAGATCATGACTTGCACAGTATACCTTGGTCAATTCCTGGCGGCACGGCCCAGTACCGGTACTACATGTACCGGTACCTGTAGATGGCTGTTCTGCTTCACTTTGGAAGGATGCCAAGCACCCATTCATAATTGGCTGGCTTGGCTGGCTTCTCCATCTCATTGCTTACCGGTAGGGCTGGCTTCTCCAGCTCAATGCTTTGATACAGTGTAAATGATCCTTAGCTCCCTTCTTGTTTGCGTGTCTGCCGCAATCGATTTTTGCATCAGTTAGCTGACTTGGTACTAGCTAGTAGTAGTACCGTCGGCTTTGGCTCATCATCGAGTCTCTTCCTCTCCCCAGCTGCTTGGTTGCCCGCCATCAGTGACTCAGAACAAGCACGCAGTTTATTCAAAGCAAGCACTAGCTAGGCCGCTGCCAATACCGGAAGTTAAGTTGTTTGAGGCTGACGCATGTTGCTATCTGCCATACAGCCGCCACACTCGTGAGTTCCTGCGCTACTGGGATGCATACAAAAACCATCCCCGCAACCTTCTCAGAGCTACTCAAGTAGTACTGTACAATGTACATGTACCAGCACAAGGCTTCCTTCCGGGCCTCAGTAATCAATCTACTGAACTCTACAGTAACCCTGTGATACGTACCTCAATACCAGTCCATGAGCGCGTTTCCGGCTTTGTGCTTCCTGTTCATCCAGCAGTCAAAGATTTAAAGGCTTGCTTGACAGTTCTTGTTGGCGCAGTGATCCAGTCACGGTTGTGCAGGAGCCTAATCGTTCGAAGCTCTTGCCGAGATCTTGGCAGCCGTCTCTTGTTTCTTTGGAAAATGAAACAGACAACAAAAATCAATAGCACTTCCGTGACAACTCAACAAACAACAACAAAGTAGCTAGCTAGGCAGCAACCGCTCTCAATAGATATCAAGATGACCCTGAACTCGAGCAAGTTTGTGGGTATTCAATTCCAAAACAAAGTGGGTACCTTGCTCATCAATGCCGAAAAGGTGATTTTTCGTCCCAAGTTAAGCCCGTCCGAAAAGGCAGCCAACATCAAACCAGTGGCTCGTTCGTGGCGATGGATTGCCATTGATCGAATTGAAGTTTTGGATCCTCCGCGAAACTCTCCTTCCTTTCGAAGTTTAAAACTGAAATCCAAAGTGGCGGCACAAAAGGCCGTCACGTTGGTGATTCCCACTGATGTGCTCGATGATGTTGTGGAAGATATGAACAAGAGGTTATCCAAAGAAGCCATGGGATTTGAAGGATCTCTGTCACCACAAGTGCAAAAGAAAATGGCACCTGTGCAGTTGAGACGAAAATCATCAGGACCAATTTTGATGCAGACAATTGATGAAGCCAGCCTTGAAGATTCCTCTACTGTCCAAAAGACCAGCAGAAAACAAGCCAAATCATCAAGGCGTGCCAGTATGCCTGAAATAACGACTGCAAAGAAAACACCAACAAAGAAAGAGCAAGACAAAAAGACGGAAAAGGGGCCTACAAAGCCAACACAATCAGCCAAGGGATCCACCAAAACTAAAAAGGAAACTCAACCAGAACCAGTGCCAGCTGCAACGGAACCAGCTACCAACAAAGAAGAAGTACTGGTACAACAGGCTGAAGAACCAACGCCACAAGCAGAACGATCCCTGCTGTCTGCTGTCACAGCTGTCACTCAAAGAATTACGGAACCCATTCAGAAACAAGTGAAAACGCACACCAAATTTCCTCTCTTGAAACCACCGGAATCTCACAGACACAAGGAAGAGGAAGAAGACGAAGAGACAGAGGACGAAATTCCAGCAGAAGCCGCTGCCGTCACTGCTGCTGCCGATGAAGATGATAGTTCCCCCAATGCTTCAACCACAAATAAATCACAGACGAAACGACCCCTTTTGCACTTTTTGAAGCCACCACCACCGCGTCGAAACATTACCGACGAGTTTGATGAAGAGATGAAGAAAACCTTGGAGTCGCAGGCCAAAACGTCACCGACGGCATCAAATGCAGGATCCAACAATATCAAGTCAAAAGCAAAGCAAAAGGAGGACAAAGAGCAGAAGAAAGCGTCCCAAAACCCAAATGCCGGCAATAAATCAAAAGCAAAGGCCAAAGACAAAACGAGGAAGAAATTGCCGCCACCAGAGACCAACAATAAGCCGAAAGCAAAGGCGGCGCAAAAGGACACAGCGCAACAGAAACCAAAGAGCGCACCACCGGAAGAACAGAGTGACGCAGTGCCAAGCCCACGACGGAGCAGCATGTTTGCCACGCCTCCGCCACAAGCCAAGCCCAAGGCAGCAACCACAAACAAGAAGAGAACCTCCTGGACGCCTTCGTCTGAAATGGTCTACACACCGCCACCAGCACGAAAAGAAAAGGTGCAACGGGAGGTTGTCTTCAATCCTATGGAAAACGAAAATTCAAGTTCCCCTCAGAAAGAAATTGTGTTTACGCCCACCACGGAAGAAAAAGAAAAAGTGAAAAAGGTTACGACCACTGTCAAGTTGCTCGACGAAGATGAAACATCCGCGTCGACTAGTTCCTCGGAGGGGCAACCTGTCGAAAAGAGCGACGCCAAACCAGAATCAAAAATTTCGCCGACAAAATCAGTTGAGGACGAGGACGACAGTGCTGGTGTCCTCTGGAATCCAAAGGCCCCGGAACACGTCTTTCGCATGATGATTCTCCAGCATGCCGCCAACTGCGATTGTGCCAAAGGATCTTGTTTCTACGATCCCACGTGTTCCGACTATAAGCGCATTTTGGCCCATATCGTAGTGTGCGGCGATGGCGACGAATGTGACTTTGAACGATGTCGAGCTACCAAGCAATTTTTGCTAACTATGCAATTGATGCAGGATTTCAAGCACGATGGTCCGGTGGAAGAGGCTCACAAGGACTTTTTGGTAAATGTGGGAGCCGTCGCGCCCATCCCTGTCATTCAGATGCCGACCAATCTTCGCGGAGGTAACTCGGACGGCCTATCCGTTGTCAGTGATAGCACATGGTGGAGCAATGATTGGGGTGAAGTAGAAAAGGACATGGACGACGACGATGACAGCAGCTAAGACATCCCATCTACTTGTCGCATTTTAAAACCTACCGTACTACAGCTTGCTAGCAAGTCTTAGCTAGCTGGCTGCTGGCTGGCTAGCTAGAGCCCATGTCAGAAGCTTTTTCGAAAGTGGGCTAGACTGGTGCTACAACTATCTGGTACCGGTTACTAAATTTGGATGTCTACCCAGCCGCCAAGCTGCTTGGTTGCCAAAACTTTGGATAGCTTCCCTGGGCCACTTGCTCAAGCTGGCTACTAGACTACGGTATCACTGGCGGGCTCGGTTGTGCTCTACTGAAGGCTACTACCGGTAGCCAGCTAGCTATGTTCACTTTTCTGCTTTGCCAGAGACACGTTTGTGATCACAGCTTGAAGGTGTCAGATGCGTCTTCTCCCATTGGACGCGTGTGGCAAAACCCCATCCAACCGTGTGACCGCGGGAGTCAACGTCAGCGATTTTGGACACTCGCGGACTTGACTAGAACAGATACCCTCAACAAGGAAGAACAATCGGGGCGCACATGAGGATACCCCAGGACCAATAGCTGTACTAGTACCGACAATAATTGAGAGAATGCTGATACTGGCGAGCAGCTAGCTAGCTCTTTTAAAGGTAGCAGGTTGCTAGCCAGATATCGAATAGGGAGACGATTGCTTGGTGGTGGTTTCTGCAGCTGTAAACAATGTCGGTTATCGTTTTATACAGGCCGTAGCCTTTGCTAGAACTATTTCAATAGTAATAAGGAGTAGAAGTAGCTGCACATGTCTTTTATCGTTTTATACAGGCCGTAGCCTTTGCTCTAGAAGCAGGAAGTAGTAATAGGAAGTAGAAGTAGTAATAGTAAACACAATCCATCCAAAACGTTTCGTTTCTCTCGTCGTCGTCGTCGTCATCATTTCTCGTGTGTGATGCACATCCCCCGTCAAACACACAAACAAGTCTCCTGGAAGTAAGTCTTTAAAAGAGGAGTCCCTGCATCAGACCGAGGCAGTCGTCGTCCAATTTGGCGGCAAGTTCCGAGATGTGAGGTGGTGTACTGTCTCTGCGAGAGCACGAGCTGACACTGGAAGCGAGGCTGGATTCCTCGGAATCCACTCGCTGCAGACTGGGTTCGTCGAATGACGGCTGGAATTGCATGGTAGTTGTGTTGCCGCCCTCATCGCTCAACAGTGCCAAAGCTTGTCCGACCACATTGCCTGCCCGCATCGTCGGCGTCAAGCTGTTGCAGCTGCCGAAATTGGAGCTGGGCAAGTTTTGAAAGAGAAACCTGGCAGAGGGAACATGTCGGTTGATGGAAGCAGCAGGAGACGACGACGAGATTCTCTGGAATACCATTCGACCCGAGTCATGCGATGCTTGATGAGCGGCCATGAGATTGCACTTGACAATGGACTGAGCATTGAATGATGATGCAGCAGAAGAGGGTGAGACCATGGTCATGCTACCCAGAGTGACAGGATTTGGTGTAGTCTTTTTAATGGCAGTCTGAGCAGCCTTCCAGACTTCCATTTCCTTTTGATAGCGCTTCTTGTCCGCCGCAGCGAGTTCATCAAAGCGCTTTCGATCCTCGGGGGCAATGTTGTTCCACTTGGCAGCCACATTTCGGGCAAGGGCACCAAAGCCAATCTTGCCGTGAGATCTACGAGGCTTTTTGCCATCGTACTTGGAGGGCGTGGACTTGAGGATCTGAGCACGTTCGTGCTGGAAGAACAGGTTGTAGGCAGATAGAGGTCTCTTGGGCTTGTCAGAAGGTTCCTTCTTGCTGCTCTTGCTGCTGCTGGTAGTCTTGGTGGTAGGCAAGGCTTTCATGACAGAGGGCACGCTGGAAGAAGAGACAGCTTGCAGGGGTGGGGCAAAGGATTGAAGGGTCTGCATGGTGAAGTGTTGGTTTTGGTTTTGTTGGATTTTTGGATGCGGAAGCAGGTTGAGGGCGATCTTTGGTTTCCTTATTTGGTTTTGTGAGTTGTGAGGAGGAAAAAATACATGTAATGAGATCTGCAAAAGGCGAAAGCGAATGAGAAAGACACGATTTTGGATTGGCTATCATCGGTGTCATGGGGTGGTGCTCGACGCCGCACAGCTGGGCAATAGACATCCCTGATTTCTGCCAGCAGCGCGGTACGGAGGTACAGCTAGCGTTCGTAGGGTTCCAAGGTACCAGTATCTGAAAGATCCATCCTACACAAAAACCAAGGTAACCTTGTACTCGGAGTAGATTCGAGTTGCCAGAAACTCTATCTTTTTATCTTTTTCGACCGAGCAGTGCAAGCGACACGAACATGCTGCCAGGGTTCTTTTGAATAGGATCAACTGTACTCGGTGCAATGACCTGGGATCGAAAGATATAAAGGAAAAGATTCACCATTCACAACACAGGAAGGTTTCAGTTAAGAGTGCTCTTACAGAAGGAACATGAATGGAAGCTCGAGACATTGTGACCAGAAAGAGAAGAGACTTTAATCAGAAAAAGAGACTGTCGCATGTGGACAAGTCTGGACTTTAAATACAAAAGTGGCATTGGAAACAGCTATCTAAATAGTTTTAAGCATTTCTGGACAACAGGGGTCATCGGGAAGCGAAAGATTCATTCCCAGTTCAAACAGCTTCATGCAGACCCGGCTTAAAGTCCCAACCAATAGTTTTGAAGTAAACTGGTGATTGTTTATTGTTTTATTTGTTGGTTGTAGATTCTTGCTTCAATAGATTATTATTCGAAACGTTGTACTTTATAACGTGTATTACAGAAACGTATCTTTCGTCGACGTGGTCGATGGGTTTGAAAGTATCATGACTTTTCTTTCAACTACACAGCACGGGCAACAACGCGAATATCGTGCTTCGTGCTCATTATTTTGTCTTGATCTGGCACACGCTGGGACTTACTGGCAGACTATTAATACTCTGGAGTAATGGTACCCACGTAAAATTTAATGTACCAAGGCACCATACCTCGAACGCACCTCTACCTTGGATGTCTCATTTTACCAGAACAAAAGGCCTCATCAGCACTGCTTAACTCCCTTCTGCCTCCTGAGTAAGTAAACGCGGATGTTCCAGGGCTGCCAGGAAGCCTTCGTTTGCGGAAGAGAGGGCAGTTCCGCAGTTCAACCAAAAACCCAGCCTTTGTACGAACCCTTAAACGTCTAGACTCTGTCGTCAGTCATCAAGGCTTCTTGTTGTGACCGGCGTGCTTGCAAGCTGTCCAAATTCACTGAGATTGCTATTGCTGCCTTGCGAGGTCTTATCTTGTCTCTCACTTGAACGACTGAGCCACTCACACTTCCCGTTGAACTCTGGAGTAATGTCTTCCCATTGCCCTTGAAAAGGAATCGAATCTTGCTGTTAAATACATATCTTTACTACTTTACTCTAGGACTGGTCATACTAGTCACAAGAGGAGGTCTAATGACCTCTTCGGCCCTCGATGGTTTAAACGGGGTCCATGCCGTAAACATGCGGTGCACAAGTTGCAAGTTGCTTCTCAGCTACTTCAAGATTGACAAAGATAGTGGTACTGATTTCTGACAGTATCGTGCAACGTTGCAGCTAGCTAGCCTTCTGTTACATGCCAATCTTTAGAAAACAACGAAACACGTACTCACTTCTGGAAAGATCAATCTCTGCTTGATTGCTCGTGCAAGCGACTCGACTCGGATTCTCTGCGATGTCTGTCATCCAGGATCAACGTTGGTTCGAAACATCAAGAGATCGAGAGATCGTTTTTGATGAAAAAGAATTTCTGCCAAGATTCAGCTCTACGATCACGATTAGCTCCATCAACGAAGAAGAGAAAAGAACCATGCCTCCAGCCGCGAGTGTGCCTGGTTTATTTCCAGGATACCCTTGCGCAGCCTGGTTGTCGGTCCCACAAAAGCAACGACGGCAGCAAAGCAATCAGTGTCGCGCATAGCAGCCAACCAAGTGACCAATTTCCAATCTAGCAAGACCACAAGGAAGGATAATCGACCATGGCAGGCGAAAACAAGCGCATCATTCGTGGTAACATGCAGATCCCTCGTCTGGGTAGCAGACGATTCAGCCCAGCCGAGATCAAGTTGGTGGAAGATGCAGAGGCAATTCTGTCAGCATCCGAGAGCGGACATGACAATATGGATGATTCAGGAAAGAAGATTCGAGAGACTCTAGTAAAGAATGCCCTCAGAAGGGGCTCCACAACAACCACAGCAGAAGATAACGAAGACTCATGAGATGACCACCAAACAGCGCGGATGGGTAGAGTGAAGGGGCGAGAGTTATCAGGGTCTTCTCTGGTTTGGCACCGCTGTTCATTGATCGCTCATGGTGTACATAGGACGGATAAAGAGACGGAATTCATAACGACGAATAGAGATTGTAGAGCTGCCACTGTTGATGTCTTTTTGGAAAAGACCTTGGATCACTGAGCATTCGATACACAACTATTGGTTATAGATAACAACTGTATATACTACGTATTAGCTACCCCCATTTTAAAAACTGATTGTAGGTAATAGCGGCGACGCCAAGTTCGTTGGTCGCTGCATACGCGATGTTGTCCTAGCTAGCTACAAAATGAATACTTGGAGCCTGCTGCGAGTTGTTGGGTTGTTGTTGGGTTCCGCACTGATAAGCTTCACTCTGAAATCTGAAGGAACTGGAGCGGAATCTTGAACTTTCTACCAAGAGGACTGACCAACTGCGAAGAATACGACGAATGTAGCATGCGTGTGGCTAGCTAGACCCAACCCGTTCCAGTCTCCCATTGTCACGTCGGCCTGCATTCTTTTTTCTGTGGCTAGCCAGCCAAGCAGCACGTCTTCGAGACCCTAGTGTCACTAGTACCGGTAGATTGCAGCCATGCATCGCCGCACAGTCTGCTTCATTCCCTCTAGTAGGATGTAGTGTAGTAGAGGAATCCCTGCTGCATTTTCCGCTTCGACCCATTTAGCTGGTTACTGGAGTACTAGAACACAATTACACCAACAACGGATCGAATCGAATCATTCTATCCCCTAAAGTCAAAGACTTTGGAAATGATAGAAGTAGATCTACTCCTTGGAGGAGGAACAGGTAAAGTTGTGGTGCTGGCTGGTGCTGGTACCAAGCTCCTTGCTTCCTAAGCCAAAGAGTCGCTAGCTGGTTGGTGGCTTGATGCCGGTACCCGTACTAGTACCAATACAGCGTACGGTATCAGTGGCAGCGTAGGAGCACATGCATCCTTAATCCTTTTAAAATCCTTATCCTCCTTGTTTTGCAGATCGCAAGTAAGGGCGAATGATTCGATTCAATCACCAAAATGGCATTTTACCTCTGACTTTAAGATACTAGGTTAAGTTTTGATGTGATCTGTGTTGGTGGTACCGGTACCGGTAGGGGGGCAACTCGCGGCGGTGAAGATTTCTGCACCTCTTGCACCTCAATGGCCCCACCTCGGCGGCAAAAGATTTGCACCTCTATGGTCCGCACCTCTAGTAGAGGGGCGGCACCTCAGCGGCGAAAATGTGTACCTCTTGTGGCCGCACCTCTGTGGCCGACATCTGTGGCCGCACCTCGGTGGTAAAGATTCTGCACCACTAGCCAGAAGCGCACCCCGGCAGCAAAAACGCTGCACCTCTATGGGCTGCAGGTGCCTCAGCAGCAACAATTTTGCACCTCTGTGGTTCATACTGTACCTCGGCGGAAAAATTAGAAGGATAGTACGCAGTAGTACACAGCCCAATAATGACCCAACAGAGTCTCCAACTAAATTTAAACAGATTCCTTCGGGGCTTTCCTTGCTTTAACCTTCAGTTGTTTCTCCATCTATTTGGCCTCTAGAGCTACCATAGCTATCAGGTACCGTAGCAGATTATCATAGATGCAATGCAATGGAAGCAAGGTCAGAGGGGTGGGAGCGATTGTCGTGCCTTCAAGAGTATTAAGTTTTTAGGTTGACATCTTGGTTCAGATGTCGAACTTCAGATAAAGGAGGAGCGGCTGAGTGAATCATTGAAAGAAGATTTTTTGACTCGGTATCTCAAATTGCTAAATTGATAGCTGTACTTTTGTTATCGTCTGCCAACAGTAACAAACGCATTACTGGAGTAAATAGTTACAACCGGTACCGTACTGAGTAGCGTTTATCTTCATAAAGAGGTTGCGGACTGAGTCACTCTTTGTCTCCAACCACACTCCCAGAACGCTCGGGCAGTGCGTAGTTAGTACTTCTTAGTGCTTAGTGCAGTACTGAGCACGAGTACTCAGTACCGTATGTATTTGAAACGCAGATGAATTAAATTATTGGCTTAGGAGTACTATTAATAGCTAGTACCTAAGTATTGATTTTACTGTATGAGTTGTGGTACCTGGAACCTGGTGGTACGAGTACTGGTAGATGGCACTCCAGCAGAAAATACTACTATTAATTGCTAGCTAGTAGCTACTAGCTAGCTAGTATTGAATATATGATCCACGAGTACCGGTAGCCCACCACACTTACTTTGTGTGCTACAATTATCAATTATGTAGCACTAACCTTACTAGCAGGGATACTACAGATAGATAGATCTTTAATAGGCCACGAAGAGATGCAAAAGCCTTTTCTACTGAGACAATGATTTAACGACTGAGTAATATTTTCTGAAGCCTTTTATTAAAGTGACCATGACTCCATTCCCACTTGGGGCCTTAAAGCTCATTTAACACGCAATTTTCGTAAGCCTTTGCCTTCCACTTTTTGAAGCTCTTTTTGACCACCCACATCGGATCACGTCGCGCAAACATCACAGCAACTCATCCATCGTCAATAACGAGATCGAAGTACCGTACGGTACAGTACTGTGTGTCACGACTGTTCTCCCATGTGCTCTTTCATTCTTCACTCCACTCATCAAGCAACGAGAGCAAAGCATAGCGGTACTGGAAACTGGAAACCCCAATCATCAAAGTTGTGAGGCAACACACACACAACAGCCAAAAGCCAGATAGAAAGGAGGTCAAGTAGAAATGAATGATCCAAAGGCCATCAATGAGGCTGCTGCCGATCCTAAGGGTGCCGAACCATCCATGATGCACGAAAATTTGGCCGTGAACGACAATGCAGAAGTGTCGCTTCTCCAGGAGGAAGAAGTTGGAGATGGCGTCCCCTCTTTCGATGAACAGGAGCTCTCTAGTAGTAGCAGATGCCAAGAAGAACATAGTGAGAGACAAGCCGTGGAAGACATAGGATCGGAAGCGCAAGTATGCTCGACGCCCCAACAGGTGCTTTATGAGATTGACAACCGGATCGATCGAAAGCTGGGAGAACAGCAACAGCAACATTCAGAGTGCATCGCCTCGCCAGCGTCCAGCACCACTGTCGCCATGGCAGCCGCCAGCGAGAGCAAATCAGCAGCAGCAGCAGCAGCAGCAGCAGCTCCGATGACAAGGGATGAAAAGGCAAGCCTGCAGCAAGCCATGCCGCAAGAAGTCGGAGCATTTGCCACACCAGGCCCAGCACCGTACAATTCCTTTGAGATCGCCCGCCAACGACGAATCCTCACGTCCGCCTTGACGAGCTCTGCCAACACAACCACCTCGCGATTGTCCACTACACAACACGAGGACAACGATACGTTCGACCCAGAAGTGGGTTGCAATTTTGCACTAGGTGCCCCGGTCTCTGCTGTTCGTGTTGACCATGATGCTTTGGAAGACCGTATTCGACAAGACATTATCCGCTCCTCTACACAAGCCCATGTGATTGCGATGGAAAAGTCATCCTCGTCGTTTCGTACTAGTCAGCAGCAACAGACAGCCAAGAGCACTGAAGATGATGAATGCGCCGGTGGAAACGAGAAAACTCGGAACCAAAGGCTCGGCCCCGTAGCGATTGTGGTCGTAGTGTTGATGGTGGTCGTGATTGTCATTGTAGCGATTGCAACCTTGGGAGGCTCGTCGGAGGATGAGCTGGCTGTGAGTTCCGATGAAGCCCTGGCGGGCAACGTGGAGAGTCCCTCATCCCAGGAGGAGACGAACCCGGAACCATTGTCAACCCTGGAGGCAAAGCTGGAACAAATTCGTAGTCGCAGACAACTACTTTGTGCTCTTGCAGGGCACCATAACTGGAGAAATGAGATTGTTGATCTCGAATGGAAGGATGAGTACGCTAGCTATGGGGGCCAGATAGAAGCAGATCTGGTAAGTGTCTCTCGCGACATCTTGGTTGGGGGCTGTCAACGCTTACCGTCTCTCATGTTCGTGTTTGTACATGTACTTCCATTTCTTTTTTGCGTTTCCCTCGTCTATACATCACAGTGCCGTGCAATAGCTGCAGCGGTGTTTGGGAAAGGCGGCGAAGACAAAGTTGAGATTATGGCCAAGCGTGGTTGGCACAAATCCAGAACCCAAGACATTGAAATGGATGTTTATGTTGGAACTTTGAGCCCAACCATGGAGCATGACATATACCTGGTATGTACTCGAAGAGAAGGCTAGTTCTGACCAGTGCATGTACCGTATCAACAAGGCTAACTCGTTTGTTTTTTTGTGGGCTTTTTCGTCAACATCAGGATGAAGCCAAGACCGGCTACTCCTTCTCCGTGCCGTACTACTACGAAGGCTTGAGGTTTGCAGGTACGTCGTCGCAGATATTGACCCTTCGTCGTCTCACGACACGAAACTCAAAGACCATGTACGTTTGCTTCTGTAATGCGACAGGACTGCCGTCTGATGTAAGGTGTGCCGAAGACATCTATGCAAGTCGGGTCTTGGACCAAGATATCGATGTAGCTGATGAATGTATGGATGTCAAAGTATGCATACCCGAATTCCACATGCATTCTGCCAATGGGACGATGTTTGAAGGGTTTGTTGAAAAGTTCCCACAATCCTTGGTTGTTTCAAGCCCATCCAATGCCAGCTCTTTCGATGGCATGCTTTTAGGAGAGTGCACCGTGGTGGCAGGATACAAAGAGGCCATTTCCACAGAGGAGGCAATGAACGCTGGCATAGACAGCAACTACACACTTGGTGACTTGTTCGTACCCAAGATGCCAAGAGCCATAGTCACAAAGGATGACAGCCCAGAATGGTCCGATTTTGTGAACTGGGTTCTGTTGTCGCTGGCATCTGCAGCTCAACAAAACATCACCAAGGCCAGTGCAGAGGAGATGCCGTTGGTGCCCCTGTTTGGTGATTCCAACAAGGCATCTTTCCGCGATGCTGTTCATGCCGTGGGAAACATTGATGAGGTGCTAATGAAAAGTCAACCCGAGTCTCCTGATACAATCATGAAGCATGTCAAGAATGATGGGCGCATGATTGCTCTACCGTTTGGGCCAACTCAAGCAACAGAACTAGCACCCTTGCTGGAGAGTAGTACTATGCAGAGCATCCTCGATCGAGGCACCATGCGGTGTGCAATCCACGATGCTAGGCCTGGCTTTGCAGACACGTTCCAGGACCAGTATCAAGGGATTGATGTGGACTTCTGCCTTGCGGTTGCTGCTGCTCTATTCTCTACTGACAACCCGCGGCAAGATAACCGGATTGAGTTTGTTGCAGTCGATGGGCAAACCACTGATGGTTTTGCGCTATTGGCCAGGCAAGATGTGGACATTTTGGCTGGAGCTATCTGGACATTGGAGAACGACGTACAGGAGCCTGCAACGGGAGAAGGTTACTCTTTTACTCAGCCGTACTTCTATCGTCCCACGCATAGTCGAGTCAGGTAAGTTGGTCTCTTTCTGGCGTGAGTGAATCACGAATATTTGTCCACGGCCCCAAAGTCTAACACAGTTTGATGATTACGGGACATTATGGATGCAGCCTGGATGTTGAAGTCAATCTATGTCTTGCAACAAGACAGGATGACAGCCTGTGGTCATCATTTGCTAGCTGGGTAGTTGCCAGCACTATATTTGCCGAGCAAACTTCCATAGCAAAAGAAAGTGCTGATTCCATGCCAAAGGTTGATCTGTTTGGCTCTCCCTTCGAAAATATGTTCCAACATGCGGTGGGTTGCGTTGGCAACTATGGGGAAATCTGGGAGGCAAACTTGGAGCCTTTAGTGGCTCGAAGTGGCCCCAATGTTCTCCAAACGAGCCCTCAACTAACCATGCAAGGGCCTCGATTCTATATACCTCCTCTGGCCGCTTGACGGAGCTGGGTCTAGCTAGTAGCTAGCTAGACCTAACCTATTGATGGGTCGAAGTTCGAATTGGTAGTCTTCCGTCACACTTCCGATTTTTGATATCCACCATCTTGTCAGATGTACTGAGTACTTATTGCTATTAAAGTTCCCCTATGGCATTATGGGATGCTCCAAGAGGGTAGCCAAGACTTAGTAGTACTCAGAGTATGGGATAGGGTCAACTGTTTCTGAGTTGTCGACTCAAGTAGGATTATTCTTGAGCCCATCCCTTGTCATAAGAAACTGTCTCTCAAGCGCGAGCTACAAAGCTGGTCTAACGAAAAGTTTGAATGAATCTTATAATCAAGGCATACAATGTATACTGCAGAAATCTGGAGAATTAGTGGGGGTGCACCTACCTCTAATAACTCAATTGTGGGTCAGTTTATGGCTTAACCCATTTGGCCTTTTTCTGCGTAGTGAATGTCCCCCCTCTCTGGACCTCTGTGGAAACGTCATTCGTGGAAAAATACTTAAGAGACGATACTCCGAGGAATAGGAGACGATCGAAATGATTTAGGAGACGAAAGCAATCGTCTCCTATATTTAAGAGACGATTCAGTAGGAGACATTCCAATTAGGAGACGAAAGTTTCGAAATAGGAGACGATCCGAAAGATTTAGAAGACGATACCATAGAGTTTACATGGTACACTTAAGAGACGATCCGTTGAGAATAGGAGACGATCCGTTGAAAATAGGAGACGTTTTAAGAGGAGACAAAAGATTTAGGAGACGATCCGTTTCGTCTCCTATTTTTAGGAGACGAAATCCATTAAATAGGAGACGATCAAAAGGATTTAGGAGACGAAAAGTAGCACCACTCGATTTTCCACAGAGGTCCTGTTCATTCACATTTGGTTTGGCAAGAAGCAGCCTAGTATGGAAAAAGTGTACAAAGATGATCTAAATAAAGTGGCATTTAATTCATGAGTTCTAGGCCTTTTGCTGTCCTTTTATCCTTTTCATTATCAGGTGAAGCAGTACTGTACGCTGTACTATTAATACTCCTAGTGGAAGCCTTTTTAACCTTTTAATTACTATTGCTACCAGTAGCTCGTTGCTGTACCAGTAGCTACCAATACCGGTAGTGCGATGCATTAAATCAGTGCAGTATGGCACAGTCGCAAAGAAGCTTCCGCTTCCCCTGCCCCTCCACTTACATGCTTTTGGCCATTGACCTGTGCTTGGAGATTGGTGATGAGCACGAGAGAGAGCCCGAGAGGCTTCCACAAACTCCTCGTTCCCTCCCTCCAACCCTCCAGCTCCTCTTCAGCTCAACCCAACCCACAAAGTCTAGCTACTAGCTAAGCTAGTAGAAGATATCCGCCACCGTAGTCAGTGATATAGAGTAGCCCGTTGTAAAGCACCATGAGCAAGACGCCTCCTTCTCCTCCTTCGACCTCTCGAGAACACGAGACCCCTCTATCTCCCTTCCGTCCGAAGAGACCAACAGACGATTCTTTCCTTGAACCGGAGAACCCGAACGGTATCATGATGCCTTCCTCTTCCCCTCCAGCACGCACATCGTTGACCCGTCACGTGAGTGATAGTCATGCCGCTTCCGAAGCAGAGTTACAAAGGGCGTCCATGATCATGAGAGACTTTGGAGGAGAGTCCAAGAGTTGTTCTGCCATTCACTACAACCACCACTTGTCTGGTCGACAGTTAGAACTGTTGGATGTGAAGGAGGAAGCACCTTCCAGTAGCGATCAGACTGAGCCTACCTCGGAAGAAGAAGAAGACGACGACGAAGCAAGAGTCTGCGAGAAACTGCAAACGGCAGAATCCAAAGAAGAAGGCGGTCCTGAACCAACAACTGACAATGCTACGGGGGCGACCGCCGGCATGTGTGATGCTCTGGATGCCCGTGTGAGCGAAAAGTTGCAAGCAAACAGTTCGTCCGTGGAATCTTCCATTGTAGAGGAACCTTCGGCAGTACAAGTGGCAGATCAGCTGCAGGTTCCTGCTCCAAGCCGAATGAAGACTGTACCTGGCAGCGTGGCCATCGCGGCGGGAGTACAACAGACAGCGCGAGTTCAGGCTTCCAAGAGTACTTGCATGGGCATGTCGGAAGAAGAGCTAATGCCACAACCCTTTCCACAACCAACTTTCGAGGAGGAGCAAGCACCAGGTGCCTATGCCACGCCTGGTCGTGCCCCTTTCACCAACAGTCTGGTCAGATTGGAACAACAACAACAAGACGACCTGAGCCCAATCCCCACCACCGCACAGAGTCACAACAACAACAATCTTGACCCAGTAGTTGTCGTCAACGATTCCCCCCTGATGGCAGTGTGCGTGGATCACGATGACTTGGAACATCGAATCCGAGAGGAAATCATCCAGGCATCCTCTCGAGCAGATGTGATACATATCGAAGACAGTGATGGTGATTATGATGAAGATTTGGAATCCAAGGCATCCTCCTTGGACCTCGAATTGCGACAGACCCGTCGAAAATGTACCATTTGTGCCACCATTTCTACTTTGATTGTCATGGCACTCATTGGAGTCATTGTCTGGAGTGGAGTCCAAACAAAAGACAGCAGCAGCAGCAACAGCAACAGCGGCGATGTTGAAGACGAGAAGAAGAAAGACATTTCATCGGCCGCCTGGATGCTTCAGGGTATCCTCAAGCGTGGCACACTTCGCTGTGGTGTCGTTGGGGATCCTTCTTGGAATGATCAGACAGTTAGTAGTCATGATGACGGTGACAAGGAGAATGAGAAGGGCAAGGACAACAATGCCGACAAACACGGGGGCAGACGACACTTGCGAGAACGGAGTCGGCAACTTCAGAAGAGTGACAAAGAAAACTCGTCCGGGCCGAAGGACGTATGGGGACAACGAATTCCGCAAGACGTTGCCTTTGAAGATTTAGAGGTCTGGGAACAGGACAAGCTCCTCGACAGGGCAGCAAGCAACAAGGAATACGATATTGTAGGTGGACTGCGTCGTGTTTTGGAATTTGATGCCTGCTGCCATGGACCTTGCTTGATCTTACATACCTTCTCTTTCCATCCATTTTTCGTTCGTTTCGTTTCGACCAAACCCCTCCAAAAGTGTCGAGCATTGGGTGCAGCAATCTTTGGAAAGGGTGGTGAAGCCAAAGTGCAGATGGTATATGCTTGGGATTGGCATGAGACGATTTTTAAGGATAAGATGGATCTCTACATTGGAACCATGAGCCCGACTATAGACAATGATTTGTTTGTGGTACGTTCAGTTGGCGGAAGCTCTCGTTCTGATGCGGTTCCATGAACTAACGTTGAATTCTCCGTCCCCGTTTAGCCCGGTCGTCTGATCGGATATACATTTTCCGCACCCTACTCTTACCAAGGACTTCGCTTCGGGGGCAACGCTTCGGACGTTCGTTGTGCCGAGGCGTTGGCCTTGGGTGGAACAGTCTCTGATGACTGTGACGAGACAATTGTCTGCGTGCACGAAACAAGCCTGGAATTATCAGACAACAGCATACTGCCAGGTCTGGGGGACTTCCCTCCCAATAGAACGATCATCTTGCCGCGCAACGAAGACTTGTTCGTGCCGCTGATTGACGGCACGTGCAATGTCATTGCCGGTTATGCAACGACGGTAGCAGAATCAAGGGCCCAAAAAGCAGGTTTCGACGGGGACTACGTCGTGGGCAACGGCCTTGTGTCAAAGGAACCACGTGTGATTGAAACTTACGACACCACCGGTGGCTACTCGACGTTCGTAAACTGGGTCTTGCTGTCTCTATTTGCTGCTGCACAGCACGATATCACACAAGGCAACGCAGAGAATTTCCCAAAAACAAGTTTGTTTGGTGATGAATACCAAGACGTTTTCTGCAATGTGATAGGAGCTGTTGGAAACATCAACGAAATCTTCTCTCGCGACCGCACGCTAAGCAAGGAGGACGTTTCTCCGCCGAGCGTTCAGAACACAGGGTTGATCATGGCACACCCTATAGGCAGGGCTCGGAGGACAGGATATGATGTTTTGGAGAAAAGTAAAGACGGGGCCCTTCGTGATTTGCACGCAAGGGGGAAACTACGCTGTGCCATCCGAGCGAACAGGCCAGGATTCGCCGTAGAAGTTTCGTCCGGAGTGACAAACAAACCTTTCAGTGGCATGGATGCTGACTTTTGTCGCGCAGTAGCGGCTGGTTTCTTTGCATCCACAGACGACACTGTTATCGAGTTTGTTGTGGTCGATTCGGAGGATGAAGGGTATTCAATGCTATCTGGAGGCCAAGTGGACATCATGGCAGGTGCAACTTGGGCCTTCAGAGAAAAGGCCATTGAAGACAAGAATTCCGATGGCTTTGAGTACTCTCAGCCTTACTTTCTTTTTCGTGGCAACAGTAGGTGAGTGCTGTTCTGAATTGAGTTGGACGTGCACGAACATCGCAGGCGAGGAGAACCTCATCTTTCATCTTGATACTGCAGCAGTACACTTGAAGACAATTTTTGCCTAGCGATGAAGGGAGGCAATTACCAATGGAGGTCATTTGTTCGTTGGACTATCGCTGCCACAATCTTCGCCGAAGAAGAGGGCATCGAGCAAGATCGAGCTGAGGAACTTCCTTCGATAGGGTCGTTTGGGTCTGCGTTTGAAGGGATGTTCAGGTATTCTGTTTCCCATGTTGGTAATTACCGCGAGATCTATGAGCGCAATCTTGGTGATCGAATCCCCCGAAGTGGCCCCAACCTGTTGAATCGAAACCCTCAAAGCTCAGTTCTGACCCTTGAAGCATACGTCCCTCCAGGCTTGTGGCACTCGTTCCCATTCAGCTAGATTTCAAATTGTTCTCGCACGCTCCCACTTATCTCTCCTATCTCGTCTTCGAACCACCTACCTCCAAGCAAGAGACACAGAACACAGTATCAACGGCCATCCCAGCAAGAGCCGGGATCCATGCCAGAGCCGAGGTAGTTTTCTTTCCTCAAACATCCACATCCTTCAGCCGCCGCACATGTTCTTGTAGAGGTAAAGGCTTGCTATAGCTTTATTATAGAACATTCAGAAACGTAGATACAGATACACAAACTACATTTTTAGTACGGAAGATGTGGCATGTTGCCAGTCAGGCATGGTTTTTGGCAACCAGGAATGATGAATCGTTTGCTCAGCAAGTACGCCAGTATGGCTTTGACAACCCGGGGTTTCACACAAATGCTTCGACTAGAGAGGGGCCGCCAATACATGGAACATCTTGACAGTCTCGGCAGCACCATTCAAAGCAACACACGCACAAGAGAAGCCTGTGCAGAAATGATGTATCGCGACCTCCTCTTGTTGCAGTGGTGTCCTCATAGCGACTGTAGTTGCCGCCGTTGGCGATCACACCGGGTTGATTTGAACTTCGTCCGTAGTAATATCTGCGACGAATGCGCCTGCGTCCACAACCACAACACGAAAGTGTCAAGACAACCAAGGTCAAGGCAACAAACCACTGGCCCAGGTCCCAGGCCGCGACGGGTGTTCGAAATACACCGGCGATGCTATCAGCAACACCATCGATGAATCTATCGACCTGCAAGTGACGACGTTCTTGATGAGAGTGATGGGACATACTTCCTGACATACCGGAAGCAATTTAATGAGGGCAACTTGAATTCACGAGCCCAAGTTGTGGTGTTCCGAGTTCGGGGTTTAGTACGATGCCGAGCCTCAGTGTTGTTGCCCATACTGTGCCGTACCAGGCGTTTTGTACTAGCTAGTAAGTCGTGCTCGACGGTCCCGATTTTGTGAGGCTGGACTGGTGGACCTGTTGTGAGTGTTGATCTGGCACTCAGAAGCCTTAAGTCTTTGGGTCCCTAGCCAGATCCAAGACCCTATTATGATGTCAGCAAGCTGCATGCATGCTCACCCTGCTTGCAAGTTATGCAAGTAGGAGCCACCAACCGCTAAGAGCTGTTAAGAGTTGGCACTCCCAGGCTGAGCCTGTGTGCTCCCAGCCAGGGACAACTAGCCAGAAACTGCTCATAATTGTTATTAACAAACTTTTACTAACTAATTCTTCCCTAGGCCCCTGCCTGGATCAATAGTTAATAACAATCCAATCAACCGACTACCTCTCCATCGCGAGAGCAACAGCACAGCAATAAGCTACTAGCTGCAGTCCACCCTCACCATGACATCCTTCGTCGCTATCGATCACTTCACCAAAACCGAGCTCACCGCCATTCCCCCAGAAGAAAAACCTACCTACAACAGCCTGAAGATTCTCCATCAGGAACTGAACGCCAATGCCATGGCCGTCCCCTCCACCGGCGGTGGAGGCAACTATGGCCACCTCGCTTTGGCATTAACACCAGCACAGTTCAATGCATTGCCTAACACCATCCCATGGGTACTCCCAGCACACCCAGGAGTAG
Source organism: Seminavis robusta (assembly GCA_903772945.1). Taxonomy (NCBI): domain Eukaryota; phylum Bacillariophyta; class Bacillariophyceae; order Naviculales; family Naviculaceae; genus Seminavis; species Seminavis robusta. The sequence goes on along the minus strand of CAICTM010000473.1, from coordinate 2,215 downwards.
CACCAGTTCATGCCGGCAACGCAACCCAAGCACAAATCACCGAAACCAACCGTCTCTACATAGCATCTGAGACCAGGTTCTTCGTATGCAGAGCCACCGAAACTGCTCTACGCAAACAACTCCTTGACGCCATCCCCGACACCTTCACCAAAGCATTGAAGCATGAGATGTACGGATATGCTCAGCTCACAGTCATTCAGGTACTTACCCACCTCGACACCACCTACGGCACTGTTGACGCCTTCGACCTTGCGCACAACTTGAAAAGGATGAATGCAACTTGGAGCCCCTCTCAACCCATCGAAAATCTCTGGAATCAGATCAAGGATGCCCAGAAATTTGCAGCCGACCATGATCCAATCACAGATCAATACGCAGTCCGCTCTGCCCTTGAAAACCTCGAGAACAGTGGAATGTTCACGGATTCCCTCCGCGATTGGCGAAAGCTCACCATCGCAGCACAGCAATCATTTGCAACCATGGAAACCCACTTCACCGCGGCTGACAAAGAAAGACGCAGAATCCTTACTTCCAAAGGAATGGGATACGCTAACAAAGCTACCGAGGCTAAAAGTAACAAGGACCCCCCCGCCAGCACCAAAGGAGACAAAAACGGCGTCCCCATGTACTACTGCTGGTCGCATGGATTAGGACCAAACGGCAACCACACCAGCGCGAGCTGCTCCAAGCCAGTCACAGGACACCGCAAAGATTCTACCGCGGATAACATGCTAGGTGGGGGCTGTCAGATCCATCGCAAGGCCGGAGAAAGGGCCATCTACCGACGCCCACAGAGGCCCAATCGCGACAATGACGAAAATCAGCCACCTGCTGACCCAGCTCAAGGATGAGCAAGACGGGAGTGCAATACACGGCTCTTAACCTTATTCGCGACTCGATCCTAGATAGGGTTTGAGTTCGACTCATGACTGAGTCTCTCGTGAATAGTCATTTGAGACAGGGTTCTCATGACCGCGCTAGTCATACTAGGTTGATGATGAAACATCGCTCTAGATATTTAGCCAGCGTGGAGTACTTCCACGCTACTAGATCCAGGCTAGACAAACCTTCCACGCGTTCCGTTTTAGGATCGTGGAGACGTAGGTTACTACTACAACCTACTCTATCACACTTCATAGTCTCCCGCGGGAAGCCAGATCTACGATCCCTTGATGATGATCTCTCTCGTTGATTAGTTTTCATAGCTTTCTAATCTCTCTCATAATTCATTCTCTCAAACTCAAAACACTTAAAGATCTTTACACTAGCTTTTAGCGTAGTGCATTTTGTTAACAAACACAATAGCTTTCAGCTACCCTCAACCTATTCCTTCACCATGAAGATGGCTCAAGGAAAGCATGCGTTCCGCAACTTCGAGAAACAGTTGCGTACAAACCCATTCTTCCTCTCGTCGACAATGACGAAGACACGAGATCGACGATACTCGTGCAACCACCTGCAAACTTCGCAACCATGTTGCAAGCGCAAATCAGAAAACTCTGATAACGAGGACAACTCCTCTATAATTTCAATCACTTGGATGAGAAATCTCTATCTGAGGATTAGCCAGGATGATGACTCAACGGAACATGTTCCGATTTCTCATAACCAAGTGATGAAGATATCTCACTAACTAGTAAACAAGAATTGTTTGCAAACCGATGAACTCTACGGCAAATTAGATGATTGCCTAGAAGCTGCTCAACTAGACTCTGATGATCTATTTAGCATCGTTAACCTCGTCCGGGCCAACCACCTCGTAAACTCGCAAGACAAGAGACCTCAAACCCAATCTATGTTAGATTTAACAAGCGAAAAAGGGAAACCAAACCCGTTACACTCCGTTGCTTACTGGATACAGGAGCATCCGGACTTGATTGCTCAAACTCATGCTAAGAAATTACGCATGAAGGATCTTGGGGGCGTCCAAACATGTGGACTACCCCTGCAGGAGAATTAAACACCAGCACGAAGTGCAAAGGTGCATTCATGATTCCCGAATTCCACGAAGATAGAATTATCGAGTGGGATTTACACGTACCAAGAATTGGGGGCGTATGACATGATCATAGGTCGAGACATTCTCTCTGATCTAGGATTCAAGTTCGAATTCACTACCATGTCAGTTGAATGGGACGCGCGTCTATTCCTATGAAAGACTAGCGACCCAATGAAGAAGAGAACTTTTCATTCCTGATCCTACTGCTGTTGATGA
>CAICTM010000472.1:0-64847 GCA_903772945.1 Seminavis robusta | reverse complement strand
ATCATTGAGATTGTCTTGGCTTCATGTTTCGCATTTGGGTCGTCAGTTTTCTTCATTGGGACAGACACAATATCGACACAGGTGCTTCACATTGTTCCCCCGGCTCCTGTACTTTCCACAAAGCAGTTCTGCCTCATCGGTGTCAGCCCTCACCATTGCAGTCCAGAACACCAGCGTCTTGTTTCGGTAGAGCTTTCCTCGGTAAGGAAGGTCCCATACCATCCCATTCGTCTCCAAGGGGATGTAGTTGCTCAAGATGGTTTCAATTTGGGCATGGAAGTCTTGCGCTTTTGTAACTTTATTGGAGGTTTCTCCTTCCCTACCCACAAACATACCTTCCAAATCCTCAAGTGCTTGGTCATGACGAGAATCCGCAAACATCTTCTTTCCTCTGGATTTACCTTCCGAATAGTTAACACAAAGCCAACAATCGCCCAGGCTTGATCCTTCTTCCGATAGTCAAGGGTGAAACAGGATAATGACATCTTCAAAGCGGTGATTGAAAGGTTGTCAAATGGCCCGTAACTGCCCCATCAATGTAGAACTGGACCCCAATGCCTATCTCATTCTGTGGGTCATCCACGTATTCATTATAGGCGTTTCGGTATGCCTCGCCCGTGTTCAACTCACCCACATAGGTCGCCTTTTCAGGTGGTGGAGCCATCGGATCATCATTGAAAAAGCAGAAATCCTCATCTGTGAGGCGTGGATCGGTAAGCAATTGCTCCACACAATTCCGAGCACTGAAGCAAATGACTTTGATCGGGCATTGCAATGAGGAAGGACTATCTCCTTTTCAAAAGGTAACTTGTCGCTCATGTTGTACCTTTCCTTAAGAATTCGGAGCAGTTTTTTCCTGCTGAGGTAGTCTGGATTCTTTCCCAGCTTTTCGTTGTCCATTAGCGACCCAGTTTCCTCCAAATGCCAAGCAAGTACATCATCATAGGTATCCAGAGGTGTCCTTTTCCTACGGAGGATATCCATTAGTTTGACCCCTCGCTTCTCCGAATCGGTTAGCTCGGGTAATTTCTTTGCCTTGACACAGTAGGCTCTGAATGCGTTTATGTTGCTTTCGTCTGGGGGCCGGTATCATCCAAGTCCTCTTTGTTGTCACTTGCAATGTGGCAACTGACCCTTCCAAACTGAGCTCACTGTCCTCACTGGTAGGCTCACTATCCGAATCCGCGTTAAACGATCAATGTTGGTAGGAAATCACCATCCTCATCAGCTCCCCATTTCCTTCCCCATCGGCACCCTTTTTGTTGCCGATTCGAGATTTGCTGCAGGTTTCCGATGGCTGTGTCTTCTTTGGAACCACCACACCTTGGAGTGAGGCCCTGGCATGGGCATCCTCGTCCTGCAATCCTTGTGGAATGCTGCCCTGGAATCTTGTCCTCTTGCTGCCTTTCTTGTGCTTTTGCGGGCCGACCGGTTTCAGTGAGACCAAGCTGATCAGCTCTGCCCTTGATCTTGTCTGTCTAGCCTATAGGATTGAAAGCAAGGTCCAAACCAAGGGCTTTCTGCATCAGTTGGTTGCAGCGCTTGTTCTGTTGCATGTGAGATTGCTGATATCCCACAGATTTGAATTTTTTATTGCAGTAAGGGCACTCAAACTCCTTCTTTGATGATGCCATGGCTGCAAGCTAGCTAGCCAACACTAGCTGCTACTAGTACTAGCTAGGCGCACTGGCTGGTATTTGGATTCTGGTGCTGGGGAACCGCCCGTTACCAATCGGGATATAGTTTATGGTACCAAAGAGAGGGTTTGCCTTCCCGAAAAGACGGCCAAAAAGTGGATCCCAAATCGTGAAGCAGGCAGTCTTGCCGGGCGGGCTTCGTTGCATGCCCATGTGGAACACACAATCCCGATTCCAATCACTGCACGCATTCTTGGAAGAAATTACGTCACGGATCGGGATCGTGCTGGTTGGCGTTTGGTACCTGCATGCATGTCGATTCTAGCACTACCTAAAATGCGCTTCTTAGATGATGCCTATCTCATTCTGTGGGTCATCCACGTATTCATTATAGGCGTTTCGGTATGCCTCGCCCGTGTTCAACTCACCCACATAGGTCGCCTTTTCAGGTGGTGGAGCCATCGGATCATCATTGAAAAAGCAGAAATCCTCATCTGTGAGGCGTGGATCGGTAAGCAATTGCTCCACACAATTCCGAGCACTGAAGCAAATGACTTTGATCCGGGCATTGCAATGAGGAAGGACTATCTCCTTTTCAAAAGGTAACTTGTCGCTCATGTTGTACCTTTCCTTAAGAATTCGGAGCAGTTTTTTCCTGCTGAGGTAGTCTTGGATTCTTTCCCAGCTTTTCGTTGTCCATTAGCGACCCAGTTTCCTCCAAATGCCAAGCAAGTACATCATCATAGGTATCCAGAGGTGTCCTTTTCCTACGGAGGATATCCATTAGTTTGACCCCTCGCTTCTCCGAATCGGTTAGCTCGGGTAATTTCTTTGCCTTGACACAGTAGGCTCTGAATGCGTTTATGTTGCTTTCGTCTGGGGGGCCGGTATCATCCAAGTCCTCTTTGTTGTCACCTTGCAATGTGGCAACTGACCCTTCCAAACTGAGCTCACTGTCCTCACTGGTAGGCTCACTATCCGAATCCGCGTTGAAACGATCAATGTTGGTAGGGAAATCACCATCCTCATCTAGCTCCCCATTTCCTTCCCCATCGGCACCCTTTTTGTTGCCGATTCGAGGATTTGCTGCAGGTTTCCGATGGTCTGTGTCTTCTTTGGAACCACCACTACCTTGGAGTGAGGCCCTGGCATGGGCATCCTCGTCCTGCAATCCTTGTGGAATGGCTGCCCTGGAATCTTGTCCTCTTGCTGCCTTTCTTGGTGCTTTTGCGGGCCGACCGGTGTCAGTGAGACCAAGCTGATCAGCTCTGGCCCTTGATCTTGTCTGTCTAGCACCTATAGGATTGAAAGCAAGTCCAAACCAAGGGCTTTCTGCATCAGTTGGTGGCAGCGCTTGTTCTGTTGCATGTGAGATTGCTGATATCCCACAGATTTGAATTTTTATTGCAGTAAGGGCACTCAAACTCCTTCTTTGATGATGCCATGGCTGCAAGCTAGCTAGCCAACACTAGTGCTAGACTAGCTAGGCGCACTGGCTGGTGATTTGGATTCTGTGTGCTGGGGAACGCCCGCTTACCAATCGGGATATAGTTTATGGTACCAAAGAGAGGGTTTGCCTTCCCGAAAAGACGGTCCAAAAAGTGGATCCCAAATCGTGAAGCAGGCAGTCTTGCCGGGCGGGCCTTCGTTGCATGCCCATGTGGAACACACAATCCCGATTCCAATCACTGCACGCATTCTTGGAAGAAATTACGTCACGGATCGGGATCGGGCTGGTTGGCGTTTGGTACCTGCACGCATGTCGATTCTAGCACTACCTAAAAATGCGCTTCTTAGATGATTCCCTTGTTCATCCAGAGTCTCCCAATCTGCGCTGCTGATGTACTCTATGCTCAGACCTCCAGCTATACCTCCTAGAACAATTGGGTCCGAAAGCTTTCTGATTGAATCTGGGTCAACATCACTGAAAGTATTGGTGCATGAGTAGGAACATCCGCTGTCAACAATAGCACTGAAGACATATGGGCAGTGAGATGTGACTTGGGCAAAGGATTCATTGGATGATTGGATGCGTTGTTGGAGAGCCAGCAAATCTGGTGCCGTGAGACTGTGTGTCTTGAGTTCTCCCTGCATTGACCGATAGCTTCGAAGCTCTTTTCTAAAGGTAAGATCACTGGAGAGCTGAAATGATTGAGTCCCAGCGACTGAGTTTCCAATGACTCCAAGCAGTCCCAGGAGCTTGTATCTTGACAGGGTTCTGTTGGCCCGACATTTGCGAGGAAGCCTGGTTGGAGTTGAGGGTTGAGAAGAGACGCCATAGGTGTCCTTAAGAGTTAATTTATGCTTGAAGAAAAGGTATTGGTGCATACAGGTCCGAAGGATCATGCTGGGAATCGACAAGTGCTCTGGGTCTGGGTCTGGATCCAACTGTTTTGGCTGAGTAAAGCAAGGGACAATCATCTTTGTTATGCAACTGAGCCATTGAATGAGAGTATGACCTCTGAATTTTAGTATTAAATTGTAAAACCAAAGCGCGACAAACACACTGGGGAAAGATATGGGATCAGAGATAGAATCAAACATTTTAGCGGTGAGACTGGAGAAAGGTTGCTCCATCCAAGAGTCAGGGCTGGAATTCGAAATGTAATTGATCCAAGTCAGCATAGCAGACTCATTTTCTCCCTCCAATACATGAGAAGGAATAGACCTGGGGTAGAGGGGCATGAGTGGGGCAATAAAATAGGCAATGATGAACACCGTTGCCAAGTGTGTAACTCTGCCAAAACATCACATGAAGGCCCCAGTGAGGTAGCTCATGAGAGCTGAGGTCTCGTCGGAACTGAGATCGACCGCAGCTATGTTTACTTGCATAGAATCAAAATCATATCCGATATTGGGACTGGTGTGGATAAATTCATCAGTGTCCATAACAGGGACATCCGCAGACTGTAAAGGTAGCCCCATGGTTGAAGAAGCCAGGTTGCCACCAGCATTGAATGGAGCCGAAGCCGGAGCTGAAGCTGGAGCAGGAGTGGCTTCCCCAGTCGATGAGGGTGCCTTGTATGGAAACTTGCGGAACCCACGATGTTCACTGGTGAAGTGGGCACTGGTCCCTTTGGAGAACCTCCCACAGTTGCGACAGTATTTGGCAACCACCTTCCCGTCCACAGAAATGGTGTGTTGGGCATCATCGGGAATGTTCTCCCTTGGAGGCATAGAAGCAAGCTTGTCTTTGATGAGACCGGAGAGCTTGGAGTTGATTTCAGCACTCAGGCCATTGTCCTTTGGAGCACCTCGCTTTGGACACGCTGGATCGTTTCTGTGATGACCAGGAGCCCCACAGTCAAAGCAGGCGCCCCCACTAGGACGTGTACCACCGCCGGCGGATCCACTGGTTCTATCCTGGGTGAGACTCCCGACCTTGGCCTCGACAGCTTTGTCGATTGCTGCCTGGAAGGCTTTGGCCTGGGAGGTCTTGGATCCAATGTGTTGGGCAGGCTCATATGTTTTCTGGTTGATGAGGACCCGATAGAGGGCATCCAAGTCATTCAAAGTATCGAGTGCTTCCAATTGTTTGTTACCATAGTTGCTATCAAATCCGTTGATGTCACTCTTGACAACGAGTTCGTGGACTTTGGATCGAAAATATGGACACCCACATCCAAGAAGACCTCTCAGGGATGTGCTGGTTAGTTCAGGCATGGGATCGCTGGACATAAAGTTCAATCGAATCTCTTTGATGATCTTGCTTGCATCAACAACATACATGGACACATTTTCCCCAGGGAACTTGGTGATGTCCAAGTGAAGAAGCTTGGCTTTGAGGGTCTCAATCTTGCTGAGAGAAGGTCTGTATATCTTCTGAAGAAGAGCCAAGAGAAGCTGGGGCCCATTGTGCTTGGCTCGAGGGACATATGATTTCAATTCCTCCTGGAGGGCATCAGTGCAAGAGTTCAAGACAGCCTTTCCCGACCAGGCAAGGTTGGTTAGATCATACTGGCAAACAGAGTGTTGCTTCAGAGTCTTATTGGTATCGATGAATCCAACCCCATTTACTGTGAGATCCTGATGCCATTTGTCCATCATAGATTCTGAGACCTGCCCCGGAGCGGTGAACATGTTAATTCTGTTAATGGTGTTAGTATTAAGATCACCAACAACAAGCTGAAAGATCCCTTCCATTCCATGCTCAGTCATCATACTTTCAAAGGCGATAAGAGAGGCTAACACATGGGATCCAGAGGCATTGGACTCAGTCAAAGTAGAGAAGAGGAGACTGGGGGAATCCTTCAGTCCTTTCTTGCATGCCAATTCAATTGGCTGGAGTGTGGTGTGATGTTTTAGATGGTCGTCTCCATGAAAACCCCTGAGGCATAGGGTGCTTTGAGGTTCCTTTCCCAGTCCATCTGAGCCAGATCCTGTCCAGGCTCCAGTGTGGTTGATACCTCCAAGCCGAGGGACTTCTGTAAGCTTGGTCTTTTCCTTGGATTTCCCAATGTGCTGGAGGAGCTCCTGGAATTGATCTGTGGTCAAGGGTGCTGCTGCAGACATGGTTGAAGGATCAGATGGTGGGATGACTGGATCAGATTCAAAGAAGGCTTGTCTGAATCCCTGTGGACTGAACAAGGATGGCGCTGGTACTGTTGAAGGAGTTGATGATGAAGAGGATGCTGAAGATAAGGAAGCGTCGTCAAGGTCCATTAATAGCTGATGGAATAGGAGGAAGTGAAAATCAACAAGGTCAACAGTGCGGCAATGGCAACAAGAGCAATGGCAACAGGAGGAGGAGACCGGTGGATATCCAGTCAATCGAAGATGTTTATGAGTGGTTGGATCTGACGTCGAGGTTGAGGCCCACCTCGAATTGTTTGGCAAATTCAAATTCAAATTTAAATTTAACAGCGACAGCGCGTTGTTATCTTTCAAACGACCAACTGCAAGCCAGTTCAAACGACCGACTGCAACAGCAAGCCAGCAACCGGAGGAAAGGCCAATGCCATTCGAACACCAACACGAGCGGGTTGTTGTCGAGCGACGTGTTATTGTTGTTGTTGTTGTTCTCGAGTACGTCGAGTTAATGAAAAAGTGAGGAACTGAAGCATGACTCAAAAGACTTAAGCTCAGGAAATTCGAACAGATAATAGGGGGTAAAGTGGCTCCGGAAGCATGACTCAATGCATGACACACAAGCCGAGTCGTCAAGATAATAGGATCCTCATCGCGATTTCGATCGACAACAGGATAAAGAACAAGGGGAACAAGTGGATTGCTTACGAGCGAATCAACAAAAAGGGGATTGCTTGCGAGCGAATCCAAGGTATCGACAAGGGGATCATATGGATCCAATCGACAGATTAAGTTGCAATAAGGGGAAGGACTACCGATGAAGATAATGAGAGGAAACTCAGGACTCTGCACCAAGGGATAGCTCATTCCATTGACAACCATAAGGGATAGACATATAAGAATAAGAATGAGTAACATCTCATAACCTCGCATGCTACCATGCGACAATACCATTGTGGATTGATTAATCTAACGATCTAAGAGATGTAAAGTTTGTATTTCCACATAAGTGAGCAGTTATTGATTATTTTCTAGAATAGGCCCGCAATTTATAAAGCTGTAAAGCTGAATTGTAAGCTGTATCCCGTCGCACGCTCTAGTCATACTAGGTCAGTGATGAAACATCGCGCTAGATATTTAGCCAGCGTGGAGTACTTCCACGCTACTAGATCAATGCTAGACGAATCTTCCACGTGTTCCGGTTTTGGATCGTGGAGTAGGTGGGATTGCTACCGCAACCTACACTATCACACTCTATAGTCTCCCGCGGGAGTTCAGATCTACGATCCTTTGATTGTGATCTCTCTCGTTGATTAGTTTTCATAGCTTTCTACCCTCTCTCATAACTTTCATTCTCTCAAACTCAAAACACTCGAAAGATCTTTACACTAGCTTTTAGCGTAGTGCATTTGCAAAAATTGGCAACCAGCTTTTCGACTTGGCTCGTCTCCACCAGTAGCCGGCTGCTTGCTTTAGTATTGAATTTCGTGGCGGTGAGTTCATGATCTTCTTCTTCGGCGGTAGCCCCTTCTGCCTCATCTGTAGTGACAGCTTCTGCAGTGGCAGCTTCTTCCTCAAACAGCGATGTTTGCTTGTCCCACTGCTGGCATTTCGAGTTGTCCTTCCAGTGCTAGGGACACATTGGTTTACTCCAGCCAGCTTGTTCCAACCAGTTCCACTCGCACTAAGCCTTGCAATTTCAGTGCTAGCTGATGGCTTCCATTTGGTGCTTGGTGTGGGGGTTGTTGACATGGCGTGAGCTTCGTCGGAAGCTACGTACGGTACCCTAATGTCGCAAACTCGCAATAATGTGCCTCGGAGCCTTTGCGAATAATCCTACGAGAATGTAGACATCCAATGTGCACTACAATGGATTTGATTCCACTGCCTCGCCATGCGTGTGGAGGACATAAGGTTCTTGGTGCGCGATCTTCGAAATTTGGCGGTGAAGATAGAATTAACTCGAAAATAGCGCGAATTTGAAGCCAAACCCTTTGCCCCCATAATAGTCCTCAGTTTCTTGCCCCTGATCCCACAGAACCTAGCTAGTCCTGAATTTCGGCTATTCTTCTTTGCTTAAGCCTGGCCCCGGCTGGCTTCTGTAGATAATATGCCTACTCTAAACCCCAGTTGATCTCATTTAATATTTAATAGTCTTACATGTAATCTACTCGCGTACTGAGATCACTTTCTCCTAGCTAGCCAGCCAGTCAGACGGAGTAAAAAGCTGAGCTGATTTGTTCATTCTCTCCATTTCCAAAATCTATACCGATACAGTACTCGTCACAAGCGATCCTGCTGCCCATGCATCAAGCACAATGATGTTGATGTATCCTTGCCCAAGATAATTTTACACTTTAGAACAACTGTACCATGGCCATGCACAATCAGCCGGATTTGAGTAAGTAGTTAAACTTGTTGAAGTCATATAATAGCAATATTTGCCACAGGGAGTGCCGGTTGTCTCCGTGCCATCCCTCCAATGTATGTTGGCACATGTGGCTGTACCATGAGCTGCAACACAGCCATTGTAGCAAGCTGAAATGGAACTGTAGGTGTTAGCAGAACCAACATACTGTAAACTGGTAGAAGTATACTTGAAGCAACAAAATCCTGAAAAATAGCTCGTTGAGCATCCAGAAAGTGCAGTGGGAAGTGGCGTTGGCGGATTGGTGGGCTGTGGTGTGGGTGGGTCTGTTGGTGCCATTGATGGCGACGATGATGACTTAGAAGGAGTACTGGAAGGCACATCAGATGGAGATATCGAAGGTACATCGGATGGACTTTGGCTTGGGCTTCTGGAGGGCACATCAGATGGAGCAATACTGGGACTGGCAGATGGAAAATCTGAGGGGCTACTACTTGGTAGCTTGGATGGAATATCAGATGGGCTAAGAGACGGCACATCCGATGGACCAGAGCTTGGGCGAGTAGAGGGGAGATCTGAAGGGCTCATGCTAGGAAGCATGGATGGTCGATCTGATGGGCTGACAGAAGGCACCTCTGACGGACTTGATGATGGTGCCACAGAAGGAACATCTGACGGGCCAGAGCTTGGGTTTGTAGAGGGGAGATCTGAAGGGGTGATGCTAGGGTTGGAAGAGGGGAGATCTGAAGGGCTGACTGATGGAACCATTGATGGACTTGTGCTGGGACTGCTTGAAGGGATGTCAGATGGACTGCTGCTAGGGTCGGAAGATGGGAAATCTGAAGGGGCGATGCTGGGTAGCGTGGATGGTACATCTGACGGGCCGACAGAAGGAACCATTGATGGACTTGTGCTGGGAATGCTCGAAGGGATATCAGATGGACTGCTGCTGGGGATGGAAGATGGGATATCTGAAGGGGTGATACTGGGCAGCGTGGATGGTCCATCTGAAGGGCTGACAGAAGGAACCATTGATGGAGTTGAGCTGGGAATGCTTGAAGGGAAATCCGATGGACTGCTGCTGGGGATGGAAGAGGGGATATCTGAAGGGCTGAAGGAAGGCAAGTCAGAGGGACTTCTGCTGGGGTTTGTAGATGGAAATTCAGAAGGCCTGAGGCTGGGCATCAGGGAGGGGGCATCTGAGGGGCTTTGGCTGGGATCCATGGATGGTGCCAGTGATGGACTCATGGACGGCAGGCTTGATGGGTGGATGCTTGGGGTGCTTGATGGCACAATTGATGGAACAACAGATGGGGTTGTGCTAGGTGCATTGCTCAGACTAGGGCTCTCCGATGGCCTTACTGATGGTCTATTCGATGTTGTTGGACTTGTTGTGGGATTCCCCGGGGTGACAGTGGGTAGTGAAGAAGGGGAAGATGTTGGTGTTTTTGAGGGGTAAGCAGACGGGATTGAAGAAGGGAGGGTTGAAGGAGGTGAAGATGGACCATCACTTGGTGCATGGCTTAGACTGCTGGTAGGGCTTTCAGATGGGTTTGTTGAGGGTGAGTTGGATGCTGTTGGACTAGCAGTGGGATTGACTGGAGTCGTTGTTGGCAATGTGGAGGGGGTTGGTGTTGGGTTTCTTGATGGAGAACTACTTGGAAACACAATTGGACTGGTTGATGGATAGGCTGATGGGGCCTTGGTTGGGTTTGATGTTATTGGGCTGGGAGTAGGAGACTGTCTTGAGGAAGGACTAGCTGAGGGCTGTTCTGAAGGCATATCACTGGGATACACTGATGGCTGGTTGGATGGCATCATGGAAGGTGCACCTGATGCTTCCTGTGATGGGCTCTTGGATGGCCTGTCAGATGGTACATTGGACGTTCTGGCAGAGAGGACTACAGTTGCTGCTACAACTCCAGCAGTGTCGAGGGATATCGTGTACTGGTCCAAGAATAGTTCTTCTTGAGCAGCCGCAATGAGAGTGCTTCCTTGTTCTTCAATTGCTGTAACAGTGAATCCAACAGATGATGTTTGCAGATTCCTTTCTCCCCAAAGCAGGTTAGCACGAACTCTGACACTGGCAGCATCATTGATCCCTGGCCTGCTTGAGATAATAACGCTCTCTATTGTGGGAGGGCAAGAACTTCCTTCGTGTAGTGTTCCTACTGCTGTCGAGAATGCTAACGTCAATGCAGTGTCTTCCAATGAGCTGATGTCTCCAGTGAAATCAATGCTGTAGGTGGATTCCTGTGACACAAAAGATGCATCACAAGCAGTGGGTGGTGCGCTGTCACTGGTACTGGGGTTCGTGCTGGGGAACACACTTGGCTCGATTGAGGTACTGCTGGGAACATTGCTTGGCATACTGCTGTCATCATCAATAGGGGTGGTGCTTGGAACCATACTTGATTCTGACAATGAGCTGGGCAGGCTGCTTGGATTGGTGCTGTCAGCGATGCTTGGAACAACACTTGGCTCAGGTGATGCATTGGGTAGGCTACTTGGTATGATGCTCGGTTCTGTGCTGTCACCAGTACTGGTCAGTTGACTGGGTGAGGCACTTGGTACTGCACTGGGTGTTTTGCTGGGAGAGGTTGTGGTGGGCGTGGTGCCATCGGGCAACTCTTGGGTGTCTGTTGGGATGCTTGGTGGAAACAGAGTGGGCTCATCAGTTGGAGTCAGAGTAGGTGCAATGGAAGGGGAGAGAGTAGGCTCAACAGTCGGGGAGCCGGTGGGATCATCAGTTGGGTAAAGAGTAGGTTCACTGGTGGGGAACAATGTAGGTTCATCTGTGGGGGTGAGTGTTGGTTCATTGGTTGAGGAAAGAGTAGGTGCAACGATTGTTGTGGGCATTGGTGCACTAAGGGAAGGAGAGCCGGCTGGTCCATTGGGAGAAATTGTTGTAGGGTTCTGCGATGAGGGGCCCAATGTTGTGCTTGATGGCGGGTCAAGTGTTCCTGCAATATCAGCTGCTGATGGTGGGGAGTGGCTGGGCACTGCCAATGCCTGTGTAGTTGCAAAAGGGGGTGTTGTTGCTGCTTTATTTGGGCTCGTAGGAGAGTTCATGGAAGCTACACTTGGAGTTCCAGCCGTGTCAACTCCAGAAGAGTAGATGCCAGCAACTGGACTTGAATGGGGGCTGCCCGGGTGTTCAGCAGGTATGCCAGTGGAAGGAGTCGGAATTGCCACAGTTGGAGATCCAGTAGTGGGGCTATTGCTGGTGCTTCCTGGTAATACTGCAGGACTTCCACTAGCTGGAGTAGAGCTAGGGTTACCCACTTTTCTTGTTGGGCTTGCAGAAGGACTCCCTGGAGTCACTGTTGGAGAAGCACTTCCGGGGAATACTGTTGGGGTACCACTGGTTGGAGCAGAGCTGGGATTTCCTGCTATCACCGTTGGTACACTAGTTGATGGACTGCCTGATGGGTTCCCCTGGGTGATTGTTGGAGAACTAGTTGTGGGATTGCTGCTAGGACTTCCAGGCAATACTGTAGGGGTACCGCTGGTAGGAGCAGAGCTGGGATTTCCTGCAGTAACTGTAGGCGTAGCAGTTGATGGGCTTGCGGAAGGACTCCCTGGAGTGACTGTAGGTGCCCTAGTTGATGTGTTGGCAGAAGGACTCCCTGGGGGTACTGTAGGGGTACTACTGGTTGGAACAGAGCTGGGATTTCCTGCAGTAACTGTAGGTGTAGCAGTTGATGGGCTCGCAGAAGGACTCCCCCGGGTGACTGTAGGTGCCATAGTTGATGGGCTGGATGAAGGACTCCATGTGGGTACTGTAGGGGTTTCTAATGTTGACCCAATGGTTGGTTTTGTCTCCTGTTCACCTTCTAGGGAGCTGGTAGGTGTGGCAGTGGGGGAATCAGTTACCACACCAGACAATGCCAATAAACTGGCAGTGTTCTGCTCTTCCTGATTCTGGATTTCAGTGACTGTCTCACTTATAGTTACAGTCCCTCCTTTGTCAGCGTCATTTTCACCATCCCCACTCACAACTCCTTCATATCCTCCGTTGCCTGGACTTGTGTCTTCAGCCTCCAGCAGTTGCTCTGAGGACTCAATGACACCTGGTAATATCTCCTGGCAATCATTGGAGTTTGGGTTTTCTAAGCAAGTCCCCAACGTCTGAAAATCAACACCAGCATCATCAAGCACATTCTTGCAGAACTCTGATGGTTCATTGCCAGCAGAATCTTGTTCAACGCACTCCTCAATGGTTGAAAGCTCAGTGTTAACAAATGGTGTTCGAATAGTCCCATTGTTTGCTTCCACTAGCTGCAAAGCTTGACTGATGGTGGCCCCTCCTATTCTACTAACAGGCTCCGACTGTGCATCAATTTCTCCATCTGGAGTCACAGCTCGAGTGGTGCCAAATATGACTGACGACTGGAAACCTTCATCAGCATTTTCGGTCCCATTTACAATAGCGAGAGCATCATTCTGTCCGTCATTGCGCAAGGTGGTGTCAAGATTGTATCCGAAGGAAGCAGCAAAGAGAGGAAAGAATTCAGCCATGTCAAAGTTCCGGCTCCCAAAAATGTTCCTCAATTTCCTTTGGAGAAAGACATGCTGATCCCTTGAAAAGCGACAGGAAAGCTCCAGCTTTCTTCTTCCTCTCGAACTGGAATCTGGTCCATCAGGAAGCTCAAATAGTGGTTCATGGTCAGGACAACCAACACAGCCAACATGGGCCATCCAAGAGGTTGTGGTGACACTGCTGGCTACCAGCTCTCTATACTCTGCCAATGATGTGTTGGTGCGGTAGAGCCATTCAGCAAGTGGGTCCAAGTTTCCTTGGGGAATCTCAGGTGCCTGAGACGAATTGGGATATTCTGAAAAGTTTGTATCCACAGAGCTGTTGAAGGCAGTGATGTTTGTGGAATCTGGGGAAAGAACAGTGCTATTCATCAGTGGTTCAGTGCCATTGCTAGAATTGCCAAGGTGGATGGTGCCGTTCGAAACACCAGCAAATGTGGCTGCATCAAGAAAATCTTCTTCGAGATCCCCCAAAAAGCCTGGTAAGAAGATGCTGTGGGTACTGTTGGTAGTAAAGTTTCCCCAGTCTGTTTCCCAGTGGACAACCTCAGCAAAGTGTAATACACGGTAATATTGATCCAAACACATTCCCTGACAAGAAGCAATAGTGTGAGTTCATTCGGCCAGCTTTCCAATTTTTCAACACCCTGTGGGGACTGATTCAAACAACTGACCGTTAGCTCGTTATAGACATCTCGAAAGAGCACCTCAAGTAGCTTCTTCTTGCGGGGATCAAACAGGGTATCTGGGGGCATTCCCATGATTTGAAGCTCAAGAAAGCCCACCTTCAACAGGGACTGATCAGAGCATACAGGTGGTACGAAATCATCAACAATAGGGAGTGCGGGGCGTGCTGGCGCTGGTGTTGGTGTGGCGACTCCACTGGAAACTGCTGCTGCTGTCACGGCCGCTGATTTCACAAAAATGAATACAAGAAATAGTATAAGATATTGTGATTGTGATAAATACTGAGAATCTTCCTGATAGGCTTACCAATACTCACTGCCACTGCAGCTTGGGTTGCTGCCCCGGCACCGGCAGCTGCTCCAGCCACCCCAGCCAATCCTATGATATCGAAAAGAATTTTTGAAGTGTAAGCAATAAGAATTAAAACTGCCAAGAACATTTGATATCATCATACCTCCGACTGTGGCTCCAGCAGCCCCCGCGCCGGCAGCTCCAGAAGCGGCTCCACTGGCAGCACCTTGTGCCTGAAATTATCAAATTTGGGGAAGACGATAGAGTCCATGGGTTAGTACTACAGAGCCATGCAGACAGCTGCCAATAGCAAGCAGACCTACCGCAGATGTAGCCATCTCAGCAACACCAGGAGGTGGACCACCCACTCCACCACCAGGAGGAGCTGGTCCTGGCATTCCTCCTCCTACCCCAGCACCACCACCACCACCGCCTCCACCACCTCCACCTCCGTGGCCAATGGATTGCATGGATGTCAAATTTTGAGATAGCAAGTTTGTGGCTCCAGGGTCTGCAGCATCAATCAGTTCCTCTGCCAGATCTTCTGCTCCAATGTCACCATCATTATCGCTGCTTCCGTGTCCCATCTTTTTGAGGAACAAGGCATATATATTGGAGAAGAACCCCAAGATTTTCCCCAAGAGCTCATTTTGGATGTATCCCACTAAAAATCCTAGGAATCCGTCTCGTATAGCTTTCTCCTTCTCGGCATCCACATCAATGGAATCGTCATCGCTGATTTTGGCAGAATCACTAGGGTCGTCATCAATGCAGTTGACGATTGTTGTGGCCTCATTCCAGGCGTCGTCACCGTCCTTTTCTACTTCTTCCTCCAGGTCTTCTTCTTCTTCTTCCTCAAAGCCGAGATCTAGCTCAAGGGCTAGCTCGGCATCTTGGTTTCTTTGATTCTCTTGGCTCGAAACCTCCGAGAACTCGATACTGTCAACATTGATTTCGTTTGCCATCATCGATCGTTCGATAATCTATGCTCGCTGTCGCTATTTACCGAAGGCGAGTTTTCCAGCCGGATGGAACTCCTGCAAATTGCTGTGGTGATGAGGATCGACGTGGTGATCAGATCTGTTACTTCATACAGCATGACATTGTTTCTTCGGGCACAGAGCTGCACAGTTAACCGCATGACACAGCGAACTGGCAACTGTCAGCTGCTTGGGCACAACCGCTTCTTTTCTACAGTACAGTATGACTTTAGGATTTATATGGTATGAGCGCGCCAAAAGAGGTTCAGTACATGTACGAGTATGCTTTAAGCCATCATGTCCCTCGAAAGGACATTCTCGCCCATACCTTGTGAAACGTTACAGGTGAAGTACAAAAAGATATATTTGTTCCGACCCCAGTTCAAGTACCCGTCTGGATATATTGAGATTTATGTTACTGGTTCCAGGTCCCATTGAGATCACATTTTATGCTACTACACAGGGTGTACAAGAATTAGATTCAAATGACTTTGTCAGAGTAAAAACGATATCAGGACTTAAACGTAGACCCCCCAACCCCTATATTGGGAGATTCGTCTTTAAATGATCTACCTCAACACGTTCTCCGATTTTTGATATTCAGTCTGGGTGAAGATTTATGGCCTTTTGAAATAGTAGCTTTCAACTATAGTAAAATATAGTACATTTACTTATGTGACACAACTTGAACCCCTAAATAACTGTGTACTCCTCGCCAAAACAGTCCTTCTTACGACGTTTGTTAATGCTTTTACAGTAACTAAAGAATGGTGTAAAAAGAACACTTGCATCTTGTTCTCCATACTCGAAAACTTAGGGCAGCGTTCACTCAGCTTGTTATCGGCCGACTCCGGTATGACCTTTGATAGCCAAATACTGAACACCCTGTAGTACCATTCCATGCAGGTCCCGGTGATCTCTGCTATGAAAGACGATCACGACTTTTGGGATGAAGCAGAACGTTGCAACACAAATGCCCAAACTTTTAAAAGAACACCAACAAATGCCCAAAGAGGCGTCGGAAGAATGGGACGACATCAACGTGTGTTGACACTAGCTAGGCACTCTGAGGTTTCGACACAACTCTGAGGTTGCGGCTCCCGACAACAGCAACAAAAGAGGACGGAGATACCACCACCAACAACGAAAAAACGGCGGGGAATCAAGCCAAGCCGAGTTTCAAACAGACATCATGGCGGCATTGAACGTCTTTTTGCCGATGAAACGAGTTTTCTTGCAACGCATCGGGTTGCTCTTGGTATCGGCTGAAGGATACATGTATGTTCTGCGGCAGGAGGGAATAGCATGCACCAACCCAACAAATAAGAACAACGGAGGAGATGCATTCTCAATCAAAAAAGTTCCCCGGAGGTACGAAAGTCGCCGCGGCAATCAACAGGCGGATCGACCGCAGGAGACTACAGTACGGTACCAGGTACAGTAGCTAGAGAACCATTGAATGCCATTGAGCTCGTGGACGATCCCTTCTGGTAGATATGTATGCCAGCTGTGATGCGGGAGCTTTATAAAGCGACAGAGTGAAAAGGAGCCGTACACAGTGGGAAGAAGCACTTACCCATCACTCTTGTAGGGAGGTGGCAGGTGGCATATCTCCTAAGGTTTAGCCCTGGTTCTAGAAATGCTGAGCGATCGATGGGAGAGCATCTCTGGCTGGTATGGTAGTCTCGGCAAGATATGACCGGGGCGGATTCAGACAAGATGTGCTTGAGGACGACCCACCAGCCGAGGCCCGGGTATTTCCCACAGTCAAGTCTGCTCGCCGGCCACACCGGGCACCTGAGAGTGTGCGACGCCTGTTGGCTATCTAAGGATTTGTACACTGAGAGGTCAGAGCCATGATTCACCACAAATCAGGAGCTTTTTGTTGAAGAGAGTTGGGGTTGGTAAAGAAGTTTGAAGGGGGCAGGAGGGGTAAGGAAAAGGGATGGTAGGGAGTGTCCGACTATCCTGTTTCCAGGGCTGTGCTGTAGTGACTCTCTTGTAACACAGGGTCCCATGTGTTCAAAAATTGAATGATGACTGGTGTATTCAATTCGAGTGGTAAAATATTCGGGGACTTCATGCTGGTATGCTTCGTAGAACTGAGTGAGTTGTGGCAAGATATGACGGATCTCAAGCAAAGGAGCCGTACACGCGGGATCAGTGCCTGGTACCCGCCACGATTCCGTCTGTCTCTCCCGAGCAAGTCTAAACCAACTTTCACTGCATGCATTTTGGGGTAGAGAACACATCAACAACTAATGCACACACAGCCATCACCAAGGTTGCTCTTATGGATTGCAAGGGAGAAGTAATTCTATTGGTGTCACATCAACTAACTACTACTGTACGGTAGTACATGCAGTTGAAGAGTGCCCCGTGGCTATAAAACAAAACGCACTCTTTGGAAGCACAGCTAACTATCCTCTGGAACTTTCTGCTGCCTTTCAATGCCTACCTATATATCTTCGTCTGGCACTGTCTCTTTGGCTACTTTTTATTTTAAATAATCAACGAATTAGTTACTATTCTTACCTCGCCTTCGGATCAACCGCAGCGGATTGAGACGATTCAATCGTCGTCCCGTCAACGCCACAGTCGATTTGACCACGGCACGATAACTGTGTTCCATTCGTTCAATCTCTTCTCCTCGTACTTGATTGGTCACTTTCATATCTTCAATATTGCTTTCTAACGTGCCAATTTCCGTCGTTCGCTCCCCTAGCACTCGTTGATATCGCAGATCCGATTCTTGCGTTTCCTTATAGACTCGTTGGACTTGAGTTCGCATATCGGCCACACTTGCTTGCAGATGGTGGTTGGATGTCACGACATTGGCCACTTGGTCTTGAATGGTGGCCATGGCATTTTCCATATCGGAGAATTGCGCCCGGTACCGGTCCGACAACGTGCGTTGTTCCTGTCGTCCCACTCGTTTTTCTCGTTCCACCCGTTCCAACAAGGATTGTCGCAACGTCGCATAACGCTGTGCCATGCGTGCTCGATCGGTCGCTCGTTGTTCTGCCATCAATTCTTGTTCTTGCTGTAATTCGTTTCGAATTTGTTTTTGTGCCGAGCGTGTTTGTACAAATTGTTTGGCGACGATTGTCAAGCGTTCTTGTTCGGCGGCAATGCGACTTTCCAACGATGTTTTTTCCATGAGAAATCGATCTTGTTCTCGTTGTAATTTTCGTTCCAATTGTTCGACTTTGAGTGTTTCTTCTTGTAAGGATTGTTCGAGTTGTGGTTGGACCCAATTTTGAAACTTGTCGGCTTGTTGTTCCATGGTCGTTTGCATTTGATCAATTCGTAATTGATCCAATTCAATTTCTTGTTCGAGTTGTTGTTTTTCGCGTGCCGCTTGTTTGCGTTGTCGTTCCAATTCTCGTTGGGCTTGTTGGAGTGTCACTTCCTGTGCGGCGACTTGTTGTTTGAGCTCACGTTGTCCTTGTTCGTAGTCTTGTCGCAATTCTTGAATTTCTTGTCGTGTCGTCTCCAATCGATTTTGTTCCGTTTGTACGGATGTTGCCAATTCGGTTTGTGTGGTTTCAAAGGCTGCTTCTTGTTGTGTCAATTTGGATTGCATTCCTCGCAACTCGGCCTGTTGTGCAGAAAGTCGTTCTTGGAATTGTTTCTTGTCCTTGTAAAAGAGCATTTGTTCATATTCGAGTGCATCATTGGCCTTGTTGACGCGTTGTTGTAATGCATCATTGCGTTCCTTTTCTTGTTCCATGCGGAGTGCGACTTTTTGTTTTTGATTTTGCAAGAGTCGCAATTCGCGTTGCAATCGTTCCATTTCTCGTTGGACATCGGCTGCGGCTGCTTCTTGTTCGTCTCGTTCGTCCTCATCTTCTTCTTGTGCGGATTGAAATTGCGTAATAGACGATGTCAACGACGCAATCTGTGCAATGAGTCCCGTCTTTTCTTGACTCCAGGTGTCTTGCTTGTTTTCCAATTCGGCTTGTTTCTTGTCCAAAATCAATTCCAATTCGTCCAAGGCAATTTGCAAGCCCAATACTACATCCGATTGATCTTCCAATTCCAACATGAGCTCGTCGTTGTTACTACTATCAGTAGTACTATCAGTAGTTGGCATGTTGTTATTGTTATTGTTGCTCGGGGTCGTCATTTTGGCAAACACGTCGTCCATCATATTGTCCCATGGCATTTTGGCCCACAGCCGAGTACTACATGTAGATGTAGTGGAAGATGACGTAGTGACATGGGATTGAGGAATCAGCAACCCATGAGCCGTCGGCCACAGCATACTGATCGTCAACAACAACAGGAGTGTTGTGCCCATCGTCGTCATTTTGGATTGTAGTAGCATGATACCGTGTAGACTAGACTACCAGGTACCGGTTTTTATTAGAGCACCACAGCTTCAATTTGTTTTTGGGAGCAGTTAACTCAGACTTTGCTCTTTACAATCCAAAGGAAGGAAGAGTTCTTGGTACGCCGTTTGTTGACAAGGTCCGCGTGGTGATGGCAATAAGACGATAGAAGGGTTGGGGTACCGGTAGAGGGGTTGGATCGATGCTGTTAGAATGCAATAGATACTCAGGCCAAGCAAGGAGTGGTTTACAAGGCGCCTTGAAAAAAGATCGCGATCCATCCATCAATTAACCAGAGCCAAGGGTTCGCGATCTGTTAAGAGTTCAGGTAGATGCGGTAAACTAAGTTTTTGATATGATTATGAACAGCCTTTAACCCTATATTTACCGGATCTACCCTTCTAAATCTTAGAAGATCCAAGATCTTTCGTGCCTAGCGAACGACACCCCTGGATTGAACCAAGGGTATCCGCCTCAACTCTAGCTACCAGCATTGCATGCATGCGACGATCGACAAGCAGCGCTAGGAAGCAAATCTATATACCGGGGGCCTACGCTCTGAGGACGCACCATGGGCCTGAGCAACACAACCAAAATGCCAGGAGAAGTTGGCAGCACTGTGGGACAGACAGTACAGGAAACATCCGAGATGCACCAGCAGAGGGAATTCGGCCAACACTGGTGCCAGCCATGGTCAACTGTTCTTCTTCTCGATCTCTTCTTTTCAATCTTCTTCTTCAATCTTCTAACCATCCCTTGGTGTCTTGAACTGTTCTTCCTCAGGCATGCAGCTTCCACCGGCAGTCAACTCGACTCGACTCATCGGAAACTGTGAAATCATAGGGAGGCCTGGATCCGGTGGGACTGGAGCTTTCGCGGGCGCTGCAGCCATGGGCATCCGCTGCATCATACATACATATTGTGGAAATCTTCTTGGCTCATGTTGCTTTCTAAAATAACGGTAGACAGCTGGTGATTTCTGCTGAACCTGCTCGTCTCGTGTGGTGGCAGCTCTCTTATACTGTTCGTCGAGTTGTCGTGCGGTGGAGTCGAACTGTTGCCTCTGTGCTGCCAACTACTCTTGTTCATGCTGTCCGTCACCTCATCTTCATCACTTGAGCTTCTTGCACGCTGGTTGAGACGATGGAGCAACTGCTGCAGCATTGGATCTGGAGATGGAGCTGGAGCACGAGCGTGAGGTGGGCGTGTGCATTCAACAAACCGGTGACATTTTTGAACCACTGGCCCCTTCGGTGTGGCCCTTGGCCGGATTTGAAGATCTTCAAGCTCGATCTTGTGCAACAGCTTAGCCCCAATGAGTTCATGGAGCATGGAGGCTGACGGCGGCTACCTGCACCCACACACCACACATCCGCACACCCAACAAGTTTGTGTCATGGTCTGACAAGCGGCCAAGGCTGATGCCCGCCACTGCCATGAGCGAGGGTATCAATTCACTGCTGAAGAACTTTGTCGTCCTGAACCAAAATTTTCAGGCACGACCTCATCCTCCACAAGCATTGCTTTGGGGTATGTGCTGTCATCACCCAGCTTGGGATTGGCTGATGAGGGCAGTGTCCGCCCCTGGCAGGTTTCTTGATATTGATATGGGCGCCGCCCTGCCCATTATTCTTTACAACCATGCGGCCTTGATTACTGTTTTGCCAACTGTGATCAATGATGTCCCGTCATTTTTTGTGCTGATCCTGCAGCGCATCTGCTCTACATGGTTTGCTTGCTCACGAACGGCTGGACATCATTGGCTTGATCTCTGTTGGGTTGACAACAGTCGCGTCACTTTAATTCTGGATCTGCAGTTGCTATCTCTGTATCTATTTCAATGTATTTCTAGCTATTATTATAGCTCTAACCAATGCAATCTAGGGCTTGCCCATGCCCATCCCCTAGAACTACTCATCAGAGGTTGTTTGGGTGCGTGCATCTATCCGAGCACCTTGGACCTTGGACTAGCTAGCTAGTACCCCTGGGGTGCCGGAAGCCTGCAAGCCAAGACGGGAACTTACGGCGAGCGCCACCTCAATTCCGAGATTGATGAAGCCTTTTTTAATTAAGCAGAATGTTCTGTTGTTCTGTTCCTTGAAATGAGGGTCACTGATTTCTTTTTGTTTATTTGGACTATTCAAGGCAACAGTTAGATTTTATTAACAAAAGCCTGATAAAAATTTCTGTTTCCGTCAGGCTCGTCAGAACGTCAGAACAACTGTCACCCATTGGATTATGGACTCCTATGGACGACAGTGTACAACACGAGTTCCCATTTTTCCTCGAGTACTAGAAAAGGAAGGCTTTTACTTCCGACTGCTGGCATTTATGATACCAATAGCCTGTACCGGTAGCCTGTAGTGTTCGGATGCTCTGGGTTGTTTACTAGTAGTAGTACCAGCAGCTACCAGCAAACGGGAGAGCTCCGGCATCGGCAGTCATCTTCGATTCAATCGCACCCCAAAAAGACTGTTCAAATGGGAAGCTTAGGTAAACTGGTTTGATATTTTTATTTTAAGGTAAGCAATTGTTATTTCTCAAATCAGAAATGGTTTACCGCATCTACCTGAATAAAATAGACCTCTCAAACCGCAAACAATAGCTATTAAAATAGCTATTATCCTCCAATAGCTATTACCCAGCTGGTAATGCTTAATTAATTTGCCTGCGCGAACAGTGAGCAACAACACCACACCGTTGTTACCTCTTTCTCAATAACTATTCAGAAAGGTATTGTAGCAGCATAAAGCAGGAAGTAAGCGGGAAGTAACACATCAGCAGGACAAGCCTTTCACTACATATCAGATCAGATCATAACCTACCGTATCGACAATGGCTTCTCTCCCCTCTACATCAGGGCTCAATGGGGTTGTGGTAAGGGATACCGGTATTGGTTTGTCTGTGTGTGACTTCGTCTGTTTCTCACCTCTTGTTGTCGTTGTCCGCACGCAGCAGGCTGCGTCCACTGCCTCTGGCAAGAAACCTCAGAAGGAGGTGAAGAAGAAGCGCCAGTTTCGGGCTCGAAAGCCAAAGGATATGCCTCGTAGGCCGTTGAGGTATGTCGCTACCGTATTGGCATGGGTGTATCTATAACTTGGTGTGGACAGTTAACGAATTCATATGATCCCCTCTATTATCCACTGCAGCGCCTACAACATTTTTTTCAAGGAAGAACGTGCCAGGCTATTGGCCGAGAGACAAGCGCAAGGTGCCGCTGTGGGCGGAGAAAAGATTGGATTTGAAAAGATGGCCAAGACGATCGGCAAGCGATGGAAGTCGCTCACCGAACAGGAGCTGGGCCGCTTCAAGGTCCTAGCCAATGAGGACACGGAGCGGTACCGAAAGGAAATGGATGCCTACAACCATGAGCTCGCCATGAAGGGTCGTAGACAGCGAGAGGAATCGTCCCGCAAGAGGGCGGACGAAGAAAAAGCCCGTACCCAACCATCGTCGGCGGGTCTTCCGACTCCGCAACAGCAACAGCCAGCCGAGTCTACTAATTTGGTTCCGCAGAATTCACAAGGCATGGGGCAGCTTGCAGGGTCTCATTTGCTGGGATTGGTGTCTGCTAATAATGCCAACCCCGTCGAGCAGCAGTTGGCTTCTGCTGCCCCGGCCGCCGGGGCTACCAACCCGTCCCAACTGGATCAGCTCCTTGCCGGAGCCTTTCAGCCGGGCCTTCAGGGATTGCGGGATTTGATTGCTGCAAAGAGAGAAAATATGTTGCAGGATCGGCTGCTGTTCAGCAACCTGGTTTCGCAGCAGCAGCAGCAGCCTGGTCTTCCCTCTAATGGTGGACAGCTGGCACAGAGTTTCCTCTCCCAAGCTCTTCCCAACGCAACATCACCAGCAGCGAATCATCATCAGTCAGTGATTGCGTCTCTTCCCCCAAGGCTGCAGCAACAGCTACTGATCCAATCCTTACAGCAGGCGGGACATGCAAACAGCATCTTGAATGCCTTTTCCGGAGCAGGAAATAATGCACAAAACCAAGACAACACGTTGGGTTTTCCATTTTAAGAATTCAATCGGTGTGGTTATTATCATCAGCCCCAAAAAGACGACTGTGGCCCCGTTCAGTCAAGTGTCACGAGAAACGAGGTGAGAGGAAGGGGGGTGCTGGACACCTTTCTCGATTTGGCCAATGTCTCGTGCATACATCCATAAAATAAATTACATAGATTCTAACTAAATCAGGCATAGAGAAAGACAATTGCGTACGAAAATGATAGTGCCGGTATCAAGATGAGGCTGGCTAGACCCGAAATAGCCCTACGAAAACCAATGGAACCAGCCAGTCTTAGCTCTCAAACGAGTGGTCGTGACGACGACCATGTCGGTATTCTCGAAAACGAAATGGGGACGATAGGGGCATTGCGTCTGGGCACAATAGGTACGGTAGCATCTGGGTGAAATGAAACCTTCCGTCGTTTTCTTACTTTCTAAAGGGAATGGAATGATTCCGACTTCCATCAGTGGGTGGCAATTTAACAACAAAAAAAACAAGGACCATGCTAGCTAGCAATTACTTCTTTGCCGAGAGAGGGAATATAGGTCCTCGAACTGTTGCTCTGAGAACACGCATTGCTCCTCATTCTCGCAATTTGTTGTTTGTGCAATTCACTTGGTCCCATCTAGCTAGCTAGTCTAGTCCAGGACAAATGTAGCCATTTGCCCCAGCCATTGCAAGTCACCCTTGGTAAAACTAGCCAACAAATCATTGGAAGCCACCATCCAACACATATCGGGTGTGCTGCTTACTTGTTGGAGAATGACGCATCGTCGGTTTTGTGGATTGTCAATCAAGCCAACAGCAGCAGGATGATCTACTGGCAGCGCCACCCTTCCTCCCTGAGAGGCTTTGGCCGTATCGAGTGCTGCCATGGCAGCAGAAGCAATCTTCTCTGAATTGGTTGACGGCTTATCAGGTCCCAACGAATAGTATATGAATGGATCATTGTCATTGTCTCGTCGCAGCAGCATCATGTGTGTAGCCGGAGTCAGAGCTAGAAAGGAGGCAGCTGCCCATTCGACCTTGTCCTGCCCTTCTGTTGCGGTACTGCTCCATTGTTGAGACAATTGCTGTTGCGTGGGGACGGATGACTCGTCCCTGGAAGCAATGGTTTCCACTCGCCCATCCTTGACCGATTCAATGACGCCTTGAAATAATACCAAAAAGCTATAAAAGACTGCCAGAGCTTCGGAAAATCCACTGCTGTTCTCGGTCAGAACATGGTTTATTGCCGTCACTGCCAACAAGGCCGTGCCGGTAAACAGCCGCACTCGTGGCCCTTCGAGCCCCGGAAAGAAGAACCCAGATCCTTTCTCAATCACCGCGGAGGGTCGAACATAGACTCCTTTGGCTCGCTTCTGTTTTGTCGTTTCCGTATCATCACTTGTTTTGGCCAAGAAGTGGGGGTGTGGGGTATCCAAAGCGATAGTATGCCGTAACAATTTGCTTGGTTGAAACGAATGAACTGTTCTCGCTAAAGAGAGCAAGATAAGGCAAGGTATCAGCAAGGAAGCAACCGCATGGTTTCTTGACGAGGACAGGACAGGAAACATGGCCAATGGACTTGAGGTGTCAAGTTTCAGGGACAGCACCACTTTTTAGTGGTGTTGACAGCTCGAAAAAGGACTGGTGGTGTCAAGTGGAAGCTGGCTTGGGCAAGGAAGAGGTGCAGACCAGATCTGCACTGTTCCTACGGTATTGCAGCTCTGTTGGCGTTTTTGTCATCCCCGACTCAACTACATCTGTCCTCTAACCCTTTTTGGCTTTTCAAGATGTAGATGATTGATCCAAGTCTGGGACAATGCTCGAGCTGTGCTTTTGGAGGTTCATTTTTGCAACCCAAAAAGATATCGAGCGAGCTTTGGGAGGTGTGGTACACTGTATCTTCTTGATGTTTCTTCACAATCCAACAACGAGCCCAATATCCTACTTGCTGGCACCTGTTCATCATTTGCAATGTCTGCTCGTACCAAATCCACCGCGCCTTCCTTGGCCAAGGATAATGGGTTCATGTCCACTATGGTCGAAGATCCCAACAACCCAGGAATGCCGTTGTTCCGTTTTCTCTCTGCCCGTCAAGTTTTGAATCTGGAAGGGTTGCTTCCCCGTCAAATTTTGAGCGAGACACCCCAGCCCCGCAACCCATTCGCCCTCGATGCCTTGTCATACCTCTTTATTTCGCATCGTTGGGAGACACCCGAGAGGCCGGATGCCAGTGGAGCGCAGCTCAAGACTCTTCAGGGCGTGCTGCTTCTTTTGGAGGACATGTTTCAAGCCACCATCACCCGAGAGCTCCAACATAATTGGCCGGAAAATGTGGAGGACATGACCGAAGGGATGCCGCAGGCGGCTTCCATTGCTTCTAGAGCCATAAAGAAACTCGCCGGATCATCGGACCAACTACTCGTCGAGTCCATGTGCCAAAATCCTCTGGACCATATTTTTGTTTGGTATGACTGTGCGTGCTTACCCCAGAACCACCCAGCACCACGCCTAGCTCATGAGAGCGTGGAAATGAAAGAGGTTCTCAAGAACTTGGACTTGCTGGCTCGCCAGTGCGACATGCTAATTCTTCGTTCGGCGACAGATGACTACTTTTCCAGGGCTTGGTGTTCCTTTGAACACCTTCAAAAGTCACTTGTCGTCTACGAAGGAGACGTCTCCATCGTTTGTGAGAAGTTTATTGAAAAGGAAAAGTTTGATTGGTGCTTGGAGCCAGACATCGAAACTCAATCGCCCAAGAAGCGATTGCCTCCGTTACCACCTGCAATGGCCAAGACTATTGCCGCGTTGCCTCAAAATCAAAGGGCATTGATCTTGGCCAAATTCCTGCAGGTGCAAATGAAACAGCAACGAACCCAAGACATGGTGCGCAAAACTTTCATTGACACGCAAAAAACAACGTTGGGGACCGCAAAGGCTGGGTGGCTGGGCTTCCCGAAAGCTGGCGCAAAGACGATTCCCGATCTTTGCCAAACCATGTACGCGATTCGTCGATCCAACCATCACCAGAGCACCCCACCTGCGCCGATGAAGCAAGCAATGGCGTCCATGATTCAAGAGCTGCACGCTGCCGTTTTTGCAATGTCCTGTCGAGATGCGGGGTTGGGCGTGCAGGCGCCTGCCAATTGCAACCAATGCCTTCCGGATGTTGGTATCCAATGTGGACTTCATAGTGATGCGGAATGGAAACAGAAGGAGCGAGCCGAGAAATTCGAAGCGTTGCTAAGCGCACCGGTGCAGAGCGGCAGCAAGAGCGACGGTGATGGATGCCACAAGGCAATCTCATGCCCCAATGGACATTGCTTGAGGCCCTCCATTGCCCACAACAACCCCAGACGTTGCGATGCCAAAGAATGCTCTCAAAAGCAAGTGATCCAAAAGGGCCAAGTACACACCTCCTGTAGCATGTGCGATTATGATCTCTGCATGAAGTGCTCCTTGCCTTGTGCCTCCGAAAACAAGAATCCATCCGCGGATCCGACGGAGGACGCTTGGAAGGCAGCTTGCGAGGCTTGCAACGTCACTCCTGTTGCCGCGGAAGAGAGCCCAGCGGGCGATGATGATATCTGTGAAAGGAAGGTTACGGTGGACCTCTATGAGTTGGCCAAGAGCTGTTTGGAAGGTAAGATGATCTAGTGTTATGCATGTTCGGATTTGCTTGCATCAGTGCCCATCTCAACGCTACCTGGATCGATGATCTAATTGCTCAGAACACGGGCAACGCTGTACAAACGAGAAGGATCTCGGGTTCGTTGGTCTTTTGGCCTTGCGGAATCTTCTGCAAGAAGGTCAAAGCGATAAGAATGCCAAGAGCCTTCGTTTCTCGGTTGGTGCATTGTTCCATTTGCGTGAAATGGCCGAAGTCGCTGTTGAGCGCTTTGCGTCGGCACTTGCACTGCAGAAAGAGGTCGGCTCGTTAACTACGACAATCACCATTAGAGCCCCTCGCTGGGTGTTGTTCGACATGCTCAACTCCAGATCCCAAGCGCACAACGCGACAGCCAACGACCTTATTGCTGGCACTGCTTTGAGCTTGGGAGAGAATGTGGAGCGGTACTTGACCGAAAACCCTATGTGCATCTCTTTTGGGTTCGATGAAACCAGATCATCGGCCACTCTCCTCCGGACCAAGTGTTCCGAGTGCAACGCTGTATGGGGTCCATGTCAGCACAGGACGCAGAAGCAGTTTCTTCGGCTTGCAGGGTCAACGTTAAAGGTGAACTCGACGTTAGACCCTTGGAGCGCGACACTCCCGTTGCCCACGCCGATTGTTGCCTCTGTTTCGCTGGCCACCGAGGATCGTGTGTATGTTGTCAGCGGAGCCACAGGCGAGGAAGACGTCGCGCAGAACGCCTACACAACTTGCACCAAGGACATCTATGTTGCATACTTGCCTTTGTCCCATACCTCATCTTGGAGCGCGGCGATGCAACTCAACGAGGCTCGACGAAACCACGCAGCTTGTCTCTATGGGTCATCCCATATCATCGTCAGCGGGGGGAAGGGAACTACCGTCGCGGGCAAGGACGCGGCGTCTTTGTCCTCGATAGAAATCGTGAATCTCGCCGACAACATCGTGACACAAGGGCTATACAGGAACACGTCTCCTCTGGTGAAGAGGCGAGATGGCACTTAGAGCGAGACTGGACGGGCGAGAGCGGTAAAGGAGAGCCGAAGGCTCGGAACGCGCGAGACCGGCCAGGCGAGATCTAAGTGACAGCGAGACTCCACCAGCGGAGACGTGTTAGTGTTGGAACCCAGCTGACGCTGACAACCTTAAGTAACCAATTGGAGCTTCTAAATAAAGATATTTTTAGCTCACATTTTGAGTTTGAAGCCGACGCTAGGCGCCAAATCCAACTGCAGCAAACCTTGATCGGACGCCATTGAACAGCCACAACATCACGCAACTGTCACGGTGCCGTCTTTACCAGTCAAAAGGTCACGCCATCTCCAGTCCGCGGTGTCTTCCAGCCGTCAATCTTTGCGGTGTCTTAGTTCTTTCCATCTTGCTACGGCCCTTGAT
Organism: Seminavis robusta; assembly: GCA_903772945.1. Lineage (NCBI taxonomy): Eukaryota > Bacillariophyta > Bacillariophyceae > Naviculales > Naviculaceae > Seminavis > Seminavis robusta. The sequence goes on along the minus strand of CAICTM010000472.1, from coordinate 36,437 downwards.
CCTGTGGAGTGTTCGCGTCAGAGATTTGTTGGTGGTGAGTGAGAGTCGAGTGGAGTCGAGTCTTTCCTTGGGTTCGGTCAGTGTCAGTGTCGTCTTTGCTCACGTCAGTGGTACTGTACCGCCTCTTTGTCAGCAGGTCACCATGTCAACTGGTCGCTCCACTCGCTCCAAAGGGTCCTTCCAAGGAACTGGTCGATCTCTCTTCTCCCAGATTGCCTCAATAGCAGAAGCCACTGCCAATGGCAATGAAAGAGCATTGTTGGCGGTACAGGAAGAAATTGATGGGGCCGAAGATGACGAAGAGATTGTGGAGTTTACTCAACACAACAGTCATGGCACTGTACACTGGAGTCAAGCCACTGGTGAACTCACCTTGCAGAGTAATTCAGCTTCTTCCGCCGCAGCTGAAGACGATCAGAGTGAGCAATTGATGTTACCCTCTCAATCCGATTCTAGCGAGGATGAAGACGACCAAGGCTCTGGAAGCGAAGATGGCTCTCCCTTGCAACTCGCTCAGTCCTCTGCCGATTCTCCAGACGACACCTCCGACAAGGAAAACCACCCCACTTGCTCGCAATTCGAAAATGCCAGCCTCCTACTCCAACTTCGACCTCCAGCCGCAGCGGCAGCAAATCCACCACCGCCGCTCCCAGCTGATCCAAAGCAAGCGCGGAAAATGAGACTTCGATCGGCGCACCAAGAGCAACAAGAGTCAAACCGTGCCGCCGCCCTTCATTCGTTTGATGATCGTTGGGAAAAACAAGATCGAGCTTTTGGCGAAACGGGTGAATGTATCACCAATTTCGACACGGAACCACAAGACGATCCTCAAGATCCAGTAGACGACACGCCAGTTTTGATGGAACCAGAGCGGGACGAGGGACAGGATGGGGATGACGATCATTACTCTTTTGCACCCACCGTTGGATCTCGTGGTAGCAAACGCAAAAGAGGCAAATCGAAGAAATCGCCCCGTCGCACCACCCATGAAGGAACTGGTTGTCCACTCGTAGGAAATGCTGGTGCCGTCTTGCCTCATCCGCCTCACCACCGTCAAAACCATCCTTTTGTGTCAGGCGCCGCCAAGAAACCGCAACCCAACCCTTACCAAAAGAAGCTCAAGTCTGTTCCTCGTCCCCTTCCCACTACTCGATCTCGATCCAGCAAGGCTCCACCGCCACCAGTCCCAGCCATTGATGAAATCGCACTGCCCGCGTTCACTCAAGATGAAAATGACATGATGGATTCCATTTGCAAAATGATGAACGAATCCAAGGACGAATTTGGAGACGATCAGGATCTTGTAGACAACTGCAAGAGAGGATCCAATACCAAGGAGACTGAAGCGCGCAAGGTGCATGCGGTGAATCGATTTGAACAGACAGTTCGCGAGATTGATCAACCTTGGGTCAAACCGATGCTCCAGATGGTCAATTGCCGATACCTTCAAGCCAAAGGGGATTTTTCGACACTCGACCTTGCCCTGTACGACTATCTCGAAGGAGAACGGACTCCCGCCAAGTACAACATCATGAACCGTTTCATGATTCATTGCGGTCTCAAATGGAAGAAGCTGTCGTCGGGTCCAATTGGGGGTCAAATTGGAGACGAAATGCAACCTTCGTCGCTCTTGAAGACGCTTCGGAATCTACTCGTCAAACTCCGTGAGCGCAACATCTTCTTTGAGATCAAGGAGTTCAAGGGCGTTGGGGAGTTTGGTGGTATCATCACGGACAAGATGCAGGAGGAGCAAAAGAAGGATTCCTCGTACGGTGCCGCACCCAACAAGAAGCGTGCTCCTGAAGAATATCTTCCTCTCTTGATGAAGGCGATTCAGTCTGGTTTGCTTGATCCGCTCAACAACATTGATGACTTGCTCATGGTGGTTGCTTTCTGCAATGGGTATTACGCTGCCTTCCGAGGTGGAGAAGATCACGTATTGCTGAATCATAGCGACATCAGCTTTCACTTCTTCGACAATACTTTCGGACCTGAGCTTGAAGGAACCGAATATGTCAAGATTGCCATTTTTGGTAAGAAGGCAAAGCGCTTGAGCATCAACAATCCCACCATCAAGCCAAACCAGCGGACCGAGCTGTACATCCCCGCGGAATCAGAGATCAAAGGTTGGAATCCAGTCGAGTTTTACAAACTCATAGTCAAACACTCTCACCCTGAAGCAAAAGCATTCTATTCGCGGTACATCCTTAGCCAGGACAAACGCCAGAAAATCAGTGATGCCGTGACCCGGAAACATGGTCTCTTGGATGGTGAACGACGTGAGGTCTGGTTCCAGCCCGGTGGTTTCAAGGAAGGAAATCACAATGTTGGTCCACGCAGTATCACCAAGTGGTTGAAGAATCTTGCCGAAAAGATTGGAGTTGACGACTTTGATGCCTGTACTGGCCATGCGTTGCGGGCTATGAACATCTCGTCAGGAATCTCTGGTGGTCTCAATGCAACTGAAGTGGCCAACATGGCTCGTCAATCCAGCAAGACGGTTCAAGAACATTATGTCAATGAACTGACCAATGAGCGCGTCGGCAATCAGCTCAATGCAATCAAACTTGGAAAAGTCATGCAGCGACAAAATGTGAAGGATGTCCAAATGGAGGATTCCAAACCTGCTGCTCGATCGTCGTCCACTGCTGTCAACTCGAATGATGAAATCGAAAGTCTCCGTGCGCTATTGGCAGAGAAGGAGCGCCAATTGCAACAGCAGAAGCCACCTCCCGTTGCCGGGCCACCATTGAATGATGCTCCTCCAAATGTTGTTGCCGTGCCGCATGGTCATCAGTATCCAGCACCACAGCCGTGTCCACAGTATGCAGCTTCGTCGTATCCAGCTCAGCATTCCTATCCCCCGCAGCGATATCATCATCAGCCATATCAGTCCCGATACCCTGATCCGGATCCATACTATGCCACTGGATATCCTTCATATGGTCAACAACCTGCTGGACCTCCACCAGATCAAGGTTGGTCGTACCATGGGCCTCCAGCCGGCCCTCCACCGGATCATGGTTCTTGGTCGTACCGGGGGCCTCCAGCTGGTCCTCCACCGGATCAAAGTTGGTCTTATCGTGGGCCTCCAGCTGGACCTCCACCGGATCATGGTTCTTGGTCGTACCGTGGGGCTCCAGTTGGTCCTCCACCGGATCATGGTTCTTGGTCGTACCGGGGGCCTCCAACGGGTCATCATGGATATCTTCATGGGCCTCCACCGGTTCAGCGTGTTCGTTCCCCAGTTCCTCCCTCAGGTCATATGCCCCCACCGGATCATTCTCGTGGACATTCCCCGGGGCCTCATGGCAATATGCCTCCGCCTGATCATATTGGTCATGGGTACGGAGGGCAAGGGTACGGACGGTAGATGCTCATGGTCGATTGGTCGGCTGGACGGCAATTCTCATGGTCGGTCATTGCAAGGTTGAAACATAGCTTTCGCTGTTTCGAAGTATCTCCAATCAATTTTGTGTGGAAACTGAGGCTGAAATGAATTCGAAGGAGTACACTCGATTTTCTTTTCGTGCGTCCATTTCTTTCGTGCGTCAGTTTCCTCTCTCTTTGTCTTCCGTTGGCTAACAACCCGGATAGCTAGCATAAAAGGTTGTTGTTCCAATTCTCTTACAACCATATAATACCATAGCAATTATTTCAGAAATTGAACCATCTCTATTTTAGCTAAAAGATACGGTTTATTCCACAGTTTCGTACGAATCGATCCAACGCTGAATCCAAGGGATGCACATTGACACGGAGGGATGCACACCTATCCAAATTTTGCAAGAATTTTCTTAATATCGAAAATGTGAGCGTTGACTAGTCATGTTGTCACCAAAAGCCTTCCGAATTCTCAAGGAAGCATGATTCAAGTAGAGAATGTACTGAAATTGTGAGCGTTGACTAGTCATGCCATCGCGATTGATTACATGTGGTGTCCAGGAAAATTTGAGAAAGCATGACTCAAGTAGGTATTGTACCAGAAGCTACACAGTCTGCACCAATTCAGCGGAGTAGGGTTCCAATCATGCCGATTCACCGTACCGGCCACCACATGATCGCTCTCGGGACGAAGCTCTTTATCTTTGGAGGTACTTCTCGAAAAGGCACCCCAGGAGTAGCCCAATGTGATATCTATGACTTTGAACAGAGCATGTGGAAAGAGGGCCCGCGGTTGCCGGTTGCATTCCGAGGAGGCAGCAGTGTTTTGGTAAGGGAGAGATATGCCGTGGTCTTTGGTGGTATTGGCCAGGGGGAGAAACAGTTGAAGCAGTCGTGGGTTTTGGATTTAAAACCTTGGCTGGAAGCAGGCAGCGACACCGCAGAGGCCCCAGCTTCTTCTTGGTTTCGTGGCCCTGATCTTCCCATGGAGTTGGGCGATCCCATGATTTGTTACGTTTCCGATGCAGCGAGCGGTAGGCCAGAAAGCTGGATCTTAGCCGCAGGCCCCTCGTTGCTTGGAAACTTTTGCGTGGGGCTGAAGATTACTGCCGACGCCGACTTGACACAAGCGAAGTTCTGGCGAAGTCTTCGCTGGCTATCAATGGGTGCTACGCCGGATTCATACATTCTCACCGGATGCGTTGCTTCGAAAGGATCGCTGATGATTGTCGGTGGGTACAGCTGCAGCGAAAACACGGCAACGGACAAGGTCTGGTTCCGTGAGTTCTCCCAGCAACCAGGCCTTCTGCTCCCGGCAGCGCCCAGTAGCGGCGGGGATCTCAAAGAGAAATCAGAGCTGCTTGAGCTGCAGAGGATGGTGTTGAACGATCACTTCCCCATTGGAAGACTTGGTCTGCCGTTGTCTGAGGAGCAACTCTTTTCATCGGATGCTGTGAAAAAACTCACTTTGCTGCCTCCGGGTTTGTGTGACATGTGCCTTGATTCTGGTCGCTCCGTGGAGGCGTCTAGAACTGATACAGCTCGCTTTTGCATCCAGAAGGATAAAATGTCGCGACGATTCTCAATGTGCAGCCGTTGCTTTTGTGCTGCAACTGAAGTTTCAACCCAGGAGACAACAGAAACAGTGAATGTTCTGGAACATGCAATGTCAACGCCCAACGAAGAGGAGAAAGATGCAGGAAACACATCAATCGTAGGTGAAGGTGGGGAGGAGAAGAAGGAGGAGAGTACCGAAGAGGAAAAGCTCACTGAGGACCTTAAGGCTGTGCTGCTTGAAGATTTTCACCGATCGCTGGAGGAGGAAGGTATCGTTGTGGACGGAAAGAACGTAGAGACTCTTTTTGATGGAGTCTTTGGAGAAGAGAAAGGTGAGTGTGAGTCTGTCGGTGAGGCCAACCGCTACTGGAGTGCAGCCCGGTGAATCTTTGAGTGCGGCGGCGTTTGAACAAACTTGGTAAAGGAATGCTGAAGACTGTTGATTTGTTGTTGTAGGCGAGAAGAACAACCGCAGGGAATCGACAAGAAACGAGCCAGGGCAGGTCTTCCGCAACATTGTCTGGCGTGGCCAACAAGGCAAGCTCCGGTTGACTTCTGATGGGTTCTCCTTCAAACCCAAAGGCAGCGCTTGCTATTCTTGGCAATGGTCGTCTGTGCAGAAGTGCCTCATGGCTGCCAAGCAAAGCAATCAGACCCAGCTGAAGCTATCCTGCAAGCACAGCACAAGGAAATCTGTGATTTTCTCGCTCCGAACTAGAGAGGACTTGGAAGCCTTGCACAAGGTTGCGAAGAACTACATGAGAGAGGCGCAGTCAAAGGGTGGCACCATGCATGCAGATGAATCGGAAAGAACAGCCTCCACCACGGATACCACTGGCCGTGACGTTTCAGAGAGCTGGCTCTGAGGAGGATAGCGCATACCGTGTGTGAAGGAAGTACAGAGGAGTGACGACTGTGACTCCACTCGAGTCTCCTCCTGGGTGGAGTCATTGGAGAAGAAAGAGAGAGAGAGAGAGAGAGAGATGAGAGCTCTGTGGGTGTTTGAGCGCATCCATGTTTAGCCACCACGTACATCATTGTGGAACGAGAAAGAGATTCCTTAGTTTGTTTATGATTAGCGACGAAGTCTTTCACTCTTTGCTAAAACCGTATGGTTGCTAAGCATGTTCTTGATTGAATCATTCTCGGCACTGTCCTGCCTGGCCAGAGATCCGTCCAAAGCCATTGGGCTTTGTTTCGTCACTGTACGCTAGTACGGACCTGTGGTGAGGAAGGATGCGATATCCTCGGCGTGGACTAACCCTAAACGAACAAGAAGTAATTAAGCGTGGAATCTGATCCCTAAACACGGTTTTTGCGAGTACTGTAGTCAAGATGACGCCAACGCCCTTCTTTTTGGTAGTAAGGATGTAGGCATTTGCGTCATTGCTAAAGTCCACAAGATCATTGGAGTTGATCAACACGCAATCTTGTCCCTCATCGTGGCGGCCACGTGCATGCAAAGCTGCCGGTCAGAAATCCCAACACGGGCTGATGACTGGTAGCTACTATCTTGTCGCAATCTTGACACTATTCGTCCCTGGATGCGACCTGGCGACCGCTTTTGTCAAGCTGGCCTATCCCAGCCATGAAATCAACCTGGATGTCACAAAGCCAAGAGGTTTAACTTACTTCCATCCAGCCAGGTTCGTTGGCAGCGTTGTTACAGTTCGGCTGTGCGAAACCTTGGTGGGGAGTGTTTTCCGTGACTGCGCCGATGTTGGAATGTTGGTCCTGGCAAGCATGACTGATAGCAGCGGAATAAGTATCCATGGCGTCTTTAGTGAACTGGGACTTAGGAGCAACAGGCCTGTGTTTCCTGCAAAGCTTGATTTTGCAGTCATCAGCTAGACCACTCCCGCAAAAATCTAGCCTCATTCATGCATTCATGCTGCAGATCCGCAAACGAGCAACGATGAAAGTTACCAAGTTTGTTTTTCTCTAGTTACCCTTTCCCTCCAACTATCGCATATCCCCAGCATTCAGTGATCCGACAAAGCATCCAAGCCAACTAAAGTTACAACATTAGAGAATCATGAGAAGAGAGACGACAATGAACGAAACCCACGACGAAATCCCTGATTGGGCGTTGGACCCAGTATCTCGAGAGATCATGTCCTGTCCAGTTACCATTAGTGCACCCTGTCGTCATGTGATGGATAAGTCCACCTTTATCAACTGGACAAGGCAAGACTACACGGTGTGTCCTGCTTGCTACCTGCCCTTGACCCAAATGGTGGCTCACAAGAACAAGGAAATGGCAAGAAAGATTCACTTGCTACAGAACAAAAATGATCCAGATGACGGTGATATCAGCTTTCATCCGGAAATGAACTTGTCCTCGTCCATTGTGCTTCCACCAAACTCTACTACAGCAATCCACAAAACCTTGTCACTGGATTCTCGCATACGATTCAGCAAATCCGAAAATCTCTCCAGTCAGACTACCAAATTCCTTCAACAAACGGCAGCTAGAAGTTCCTGGGACACTCCAAAAGGAATGGACTCCTTTTGCAACCATGAGGAAAACATTACTCCAAGAGAAAACCAACTCCATGATTGCAGACATTCCACTAGGACTACCAAAGTCAGCAACCGCACCACGAGATCCAGATCTTCGTCTCCTTTGCGGCGTCCCGTGTCGGCACCCACCGCCCCAACTACTATTAACACTACTGGACGACGAGGACGAAACCGATCCGCATCACCCACCCGAATCCGCATCACTACTCGATCCAAGAGCCCCAGTCCTAGGGTCATTAAAACTTGCAGTCCAAGGACGCTCCAACGTCTCGCCAGTCCTCCATCATCGCCCCACAGTACCGGCACCAGTAGCAGTCCAACGGCGGCATTGTTGGGCAAACTCAAGGGAAAAGTCCTCGCTCCAAAGGTTCCAATATTAAAGACAACTCGGAGCAAGGATCTTGTACAAGGCAATACAGTTTGCATCTAATCTAATACAATAGACATGATGTAGAGAAAGTACAGCAATCGTAGTTTGAAAGAATGAAACTCGTTTGAAAAAGTAGCAACGGGATATTCCGTGTGTACGTAGAATTTAGTATGGAACCTTTCCTATTGTTCCAAGTGTTAAAGCCAGCGATTGAGAGAGGGGCCCGCAGTCATGCACCAACGATGCTGGACAAACCAGCAGCGAACATACATGCTTGGAGCTTATTTACGTTCGATTGGAGTATGTCAACCTTGGAAGCATCAGTGCCCTGCCTGTTCCACCCCAGCCAGTGGAGGTGTTGGAGATATCCCCACTTGACTACTTTATTAGCTACTAGAAAATAAGAAATTTGTTTTTGTGCTCGTACCGGTACAGTACTCAGCCAAGGCAAACAGCAGTATCAAATGCATTTCTTGCCCAGCATTTTCACCCCTTCTTGCGCCAATAGCCACATCAGCCATGAAGATTCATTTGTCCGCTGCTCTTGCAATTAGACTATGTTGTCCTTTATAGTATTCCCCTTCGGATGGGATTTCCCAGGCCGTCATGCAGGGGCCGCTCCTGAGGTTGGTCTTTTATAGTTTTGTTCAAAACCGTCACAAGTTGCTGAACGTTTTGTTGCTCGCCTGAGGACCATTACGGGGGGCAAAGGGTTTGGGTAGCTTTCACAAGGGCAATTGAGATACTAGCTAGTACCGGTTTGGTTCCATGAGAATGGCTGGATGTGACTGTCCTTGCAAAGCACGGAACGTGAGGCTCCGTGGTGCTTGATATCATTCCAAATAAATAATGAGCAGGATGGCTGATACGGATGAGGCTATTATGCTGTGAGTAGGAAATTCAGGTCATCGACCGAGTTTTGGGTTGTGCCCTCGTGTTACGGCTCCATCCTGGGCGCACAATCAGCCTATTGGAGAGCCAAGCGTAAACGAACAAGACTAGACAAGCTAGAAAAGAAAAAAGGAAGAGTTGCATCCCAAAAATGAAATTACCCGTTAGCAATCATTCTATTCTATGAATAATAAAGAAACACCGCCGAGCAATTCCCTTCCTGGAACATGTTTTTCCACAAGGAGGAACCCTTCATCCAAACGCCTTTCAAAGGGAGAAAACCTCCTTTCTCACACACTCTTCCATTCTTAACGGGCACGTTGACGCATCTTGCGGCGCTTGCGACGAAGACGGCGCATGCGCTTCTTACGCCACTTGCGACGCATACCGGCGGGAACCTCGAGCATCATGGTGAGTTCATCATCGTCCGAAACACCGTTAGCCTCGAGGGATCCACCTTCCAAGACGTCGCCGCCACGAACCAAACGGAACTGACCAGCGGGAATAAACTCGCGGTTCTCGACCATGAGCTTGAAGCTCTCGACCGAAGCCGCGGCGTCGACCACATAAGCCGAATCACCCACAAAAATCTGCATATTTTCTTCTCTTTCTTCTGGTTGTTGTCCAAACTTGGTTGCTCTAACCTGTCGAGTCGGAAAAAAAGAAGTCAGTACAAAATGTTAGTAAACGAGTAAGTCAGCGTGTCGATTCAATTTTCGACGATGGCAACAAGGCAATCGCTCGAGCGGGAGTCTGAACGACCGCATCAGAGGTGTTGAGATGTTGCCACAGGAGAGATGGCGTCGACAGGAAAAAGGCGGAAGCGCAACCCAACGAGCGACCACAGGTACCGCAGCCATGTAGAAATTCACGATCGGAAGCGAACGAGCCCTCAACTCATCGAAACTTCCTCCTCTTTCGCTTCTTCTTCTCTGCGCAGCACTACTGCAACAGCACACTGTCCGCGTCGCATCCACAACACCCGTCGACATCCCAAAGAGCGCAACAAAATCGTCATGGTCAAGTCTTACCTCTTACAAGGGAACAGACAGCAAGTTATGGGAATGTCGACCGCGGCTGACTGGTGGCGGTCGTGAAACCTGGACAAAGGACGGACCGAAAAAGGAAAAGTGTGCGTTCTTTTTTCTAGTGGGTACTAGTACGCTGGGAAAAATTTTGGAAGGAAATGACATTGTGGGATTGACTTGTGCACGGCGTCGTAACTCTGTCCAGCTACCAGTTCTGCCTACCTACCTAGCTAGCAACCAATCGAAGCTGGATATCGGGGTTTAGAGTAGGGATCTACCGAAGCTGGCTTCTAGCTAGCTAGCTAGCTAGCTACCAGTAGCATTGCAATCATCAGCATGGATCACAGCTGCATCCACAAAGTAAAGTGCCTTGGCACACATTTGTGGTGGTCTTTTTGCCAGTGCAGCCATGAGCTTCATGACATTCCCTTTCATAACCAAGCATCATGCCACACAGCTCATCGGGGATCCTCCCAGACAAGGATGTATTGGTAACCATTAAGGTTCTCAAATTGGTCAAGGCAAGGAGCTCTGTGGGTAGAGTTCCAGACAAGCCTGTTTCGTGCAGTTGTACATGCTGAAGGCCGGACATGAGACCAATCTCACTTGGAATGGTCCCAGTGAATCTATTCCCATTCATGTGTAGCCAATTCAATTTAGTCAGGCTTAAAAACAAGTCTGGTGGGAGCTTGTCCTCTAGCTGGTTGGAACTCACGTCTAGCGAAGTCAAGTCTGCATAAAAGAGTATGGTGAACAAAGTTAAAGATTTTGTCAACACATCCCTGACTTGATGACTTACTGCTCAGCTTTGATAATTCTAGTGGAAGGCTTCCTGAAAGAGAATTCTCCTGTAGGTTTAGAGACGCCTAAGAAAAATATCAAGGGAGCAAAGACCTGTCAGCATATCTTCTTAGTCACTTGCTAGCGATAGCTCCAATCTATCTGACAGGTTTACTTACTAGCTGTGTCATTTGCCCAAGTTGGCTTGGCATCGATCGTCGAAGGTTCCAATCTTCAAGGAACAATATCATAAGATTGGACAACCTTGCAATTTCAGCTTGGTGCGCAGAGATTAGTGACATCTAGATGCATTTTCTGGTACAGCAAAAGATGACTTACTGGGTATTCGGGCATTGGCATCGTCAGCCATGTTGGTTAGCATTAGAAAGTCAAGTTGAGGCATGTTTTCAACAAGTTTGGGCAGAAGTTTGTCGGAGGCTAGTCGAGGGCAATCACGTATTCCAACAGCTGTCAAGTTTGCTAGTTTGAATAGTTCTGAAGGGACTGTGCCTGCATGGTAATGGTATACAATGTCCAGCATATTAGTGATGACAAAAGCGTGCTTACTTGCAGCACGCATACAGTAGAAAGCGTACCTGTCAGCTGGGTCATGACCACCAATAGGCTTGTTAGGCAACCTAAGTTGCCCAGTTCCGTAGGAACAGTTCCACTTATTCCAGCACCCCCCAGCTCAAGATTCCTCAAATCTGACAGAAGACCCAGCTCTGTAGGAATTGTTCCTGAAAGTTCTGTGTTGAATGTTCGAACAACTTTCAGCTTTGTTAGCAATCCGATTTCCGTTGGGATCCGTCCTTTCAATTCCATGTTCACTGCCAATTCCAGAAGCTCCAGATCTGCACTCAAAAGGGATAGCTCTGGTGGAATGGTTCCATCCAGCTTGTTTCCAACAAAGGTCAAACCTTTTATACGCCCAGAATCATCACATTGCATTTCAGGAAAATAAGTTGTTGGATTTAAAGGTTGCTGTTCCCAGCTGCACTCATGAACTTCACAGTCTAGCCAGCCGTGATGATTTACCCAAAACTCTCCCCTGGTGGAAAAGAAGAAGGTAGCCAAAGCAAATAGTTGGGTCATTCTCCATTTTGGAAGTGTTGCAAGATTAGTTTTGTTGCTGACTAGCCACTCATAGGCCTGGGACTGAGGGGACTTTGGGTATTCCATAATGGCATCCACGGTGTAGTCAGGTAGATTGAGTGCGTCCAAAAATGGAGTTGGTGCTTGGGTTGAACCTGGAGCTGCAGCAGGAATATGGAGTGCCCCTTTATTATTGCTTTGACTTGATTCACTGGTGGTACTGGTTCTTCCATCTGTACTGATGAGGAAGACCACGAAAAATATGAAAATTCCTAACAGAACCGCATTGAGCTCTAGAGAAAAACCAAGACACAATCGTTGTCGCCAGTAAGGTGTTCTTCTTTCGAAAAATACTTCAGCACTGGGCAATGGATCTGTGTCCTGCACATCAACATCACTGGCAACAGGAAGATTGGTTGAAATGCTGCCATCCTGGCTCTGCCGGTTCTCTGTAGTAGCAACTTCATCCCTTTGGGTGTTCTGACGATAGGTTGGGAAACCATCCATATGAAATGCCCCTGGGATACTTCTTTGTGTGTGCCTTGTTGGGATAGGTTCTGGTAGCTCGAACAGCTGCTGGAACAGATTCGGAGCAAACGCGCCTGCTTCGGCAGCTCCTGCATTGCCTTCTAATTCTCTGTTGTTGGTTCTTTTGTTTTGAATGCGGGCAAGTTCAACAGAGCCCGTAGCAGTTTGGTCAGAGCTGAAGTCATCAGTATTAGCTGTGGACTGAGTCAACAACGACGAAAGCACCGTGACTTCAATTAACTCGACACCAGATTGTTCGGTCATTTGCAATGGCACAGTCGCCAAGTTTGGCTTGTCAGCATCATGATCGGACATCTCAGGCCTCACAGTAGTTGCCTTGGTTCTTGACTAAATCATATATAGCAAAGTGGCTCGTTTCTCTGAAACGAAACCATGGAACAGAGGACAAAAATAGCAGCGACTATTCGGTACGGCAGAAAACTTGCGCAATTTCTCAAAACCCCCTCGATCCTCGAGCCTCCAGCCCCCTTGAAGGTCACATGCATCTCAGCTGTTTGTGCACGCGGTGGCGGTACCGACGAAAATTCTCGGAAGTCGCCCTGCCACAAGTCGCGAGGCCTACAGATGTGGAGGAATGACTTAGAGGAACGTGCTCAGAACGTAAATATTGTGGACATTATTAAAATGCAGTCGTTTCAGCTTTCGGCCGACTCGATCGACTGATTCCAATAATAAGATCGCTACATGTACTTCTTGTAGTCGACGGATAGATTGACCATGATGGGTAGTCTAGGCGGCAAAAGGTGCAGTGTTTTGGTGCAAGTGCGTTGCTCTTGCACTGCTCTGCACTCTCCACTGGGGTGAACTCACCTTCAACTCACACCCCACCTCACACCCTATTCACTCCCTATTAACAGAACTAACTTGCTTTAAAGCTACACTTTCTTAGTCTTCCGGAATCGCCATGGTGCTGGTAGTGGGTTGGTTTGTGGGGAAATCGCCATTGTGGAGGTAGCTTACTGGAGCCAACGAAACCTTCACTGGAAGGCTTCCAAAAAACAAGGTGAGATGCGCACTGACCAAACAAGGGATGTATTTTCTAATGGCCCCACTTTTAAGCCTCTCGAATCAATCCCTTCAATGAGCTCCCCGTGAGTTACCGACAGGTGTTGCCAACTGAATCATTGGGTTCGGAAAATCGCCTAATTTTCAGGACTTTCAATGACTCGACGGTGTAAATCGCTTGAAAATGTGAGCGCAAAAAGTAAGTTGACTTGAATGTATTTTTCCTGATTCAGCTTCTACCGGTAATGCTTCAGAAAGAGAACTGGCACCATAAATAAATAACTTTATTGGAGAGGTCATACAGTACGTGTTTGGTTCTTTAATACCAGAACTGTTTGTCTTGATAAAGACTTATTGAGTAAAAATGACCACTATTAGGCATCAAAAATACTTTTTTAAATCGTGAATTTCAAGTTGAGTCCCATTTCAGCGTTGCCAGTACCGTTTCAGCGTTGCCAGTACCGTTTCAGCGTTGCCAGTACTCAGTACCGTTTCAGCGTTGCCAGTACCGTTTCAGTGTTGCCAGTACCGTTTCAGTGTTGCCAGTTTTTGAAACTGCCATATTTTAAAAATAAATGTTATTGAATTTCAAAGAATTGTGAGGGTTTGCCCCTAATGTAAAGGATTTAACCACTTTACTCAACTCCAACTCACTCCGTGGGAATGTGCGAATCTGCGAATAACACGAGGAAAACCAGAAAACTGTCTGACAGCTCGTCTGACTCGACCATCATGACGATGGTTCCACCGTTCCACAACGGCATGACAATGGCTTCGATGACACGGGGCGACCACGAATCGACGCCAACGATCGAAGAGAAGACAATGGTTGCTCCGCAGCCACAGCCACAGTTTTTTCCCTCTGATCATCTTCCACGGAGCGACCATGGCGCCTCTACCACTAATGCAACAAGCGGCTACCCGTAGCAGCCATCTGTAGCGGCTACTAGGTATCAATACCAACAATGAGCCTCTTTCTCTTTCACGGAGCGACCAGGACCTCAACGACACGAAGATTTCCATTGGTATTGAATGACGACTGCGACAATGGCTACTGGCAGGCTAGTACCGTACCACTAATGAATCAATGAGCGAATCGCCACGATGGATTATCTACTACAGCACACGACACTCCTTTGTGGAACAGGAAGAGCAGTATTCAACACTATAGCTACAGCTGTCGTTTGAGACGTTTGGCTTGGTCTTACCGTCGAAGATGTCAAGGAAGGACAGGATCACTAGTCTATTGATTGCAGGCTCTTCAAGATGACTCATTGGAAGCTATCGAGGCAGCAACTATGGCTGTAGACGAGACGACGCCAACAGGATCGACGGCAACAAGTCTCATTTTACCAGTTGAAAGATCTCGTCTCCGTTGACAAGATATAGGCATTCTTGCGTCTTTCCGACGCTCAGTTAATTCCAGATCAAACAGCAGTGACGACCATGGCAACAAAGTCTTTCACAAAAAGCGCGAAAAGCTGCCAGTTGTGGCTGTTCTATATCAAAGCTAACACTGCTGTCGCCGCTCCGTCGACTACTACACTACACTACACTATCTGTGGGTGGTGCTCAGCATCTCAGGTCCATTATATCAAATCAATCAACGTGTGTCTATCCTCTTGTCATGTCGTCGAGTAGTGTTAGGAGTGAGTTTGCGAATGAGCCAAATCGGGAGCCACGCCGCACAATACCGGTATGCGTAGGGCCGCATAGAATAGAATCTATCCAATCGAAAGCAAACCAGCCATTCATTGCCAACACCGCCAGAGTAGGTAAATACAATGTTTAACTAAGCTAAAGACTCCACAATGCATACCGTCCGTACCTAACGGCTCTGGAGTAGCTCGAATACGAGCTCAATATTGCTTCTTCCCATTTCTTCAAAGCAGGACGTCTTCGATATCTCTTCAAAGTGAGAGAGGATGTACTTCTTTGCCTTTTGACGCAGTGCCTGCGCAGAATGCATGTCAGCTGCATGGAATATGGCAGCAGCGTTTTCCACGGCAATTGACTGGAGCATTCGTTTCTCACACATTGTCTTCAAACGTGGGATGCAAAAGAGATCTGCTGCTTCAAAGAGCTCCATGGCACAATCAAATGGGATTTGAACCTGGTCTGTGTATAGATATTCCAGAATTGATAAAAAGATATGATGCGATACTTGTTCGATGCGAATTGTTGAAAGGCGTGATTCCCTCATTTCGCCGAGAATCAACGCCTTGAAGTAAGCTGATCGCATCAGCATTAGCTTGTGAGCATACACTGGTTGTTCCTCCACTAAGAAAGTGACATCGGAGAGGGTCTCATTGTTGATCAGGTCTCTAAAGTCTGAAATGATGGTGGAGTTGGGAACCTCAAAGCTCAAATCGTAGACGGCAAAGTCAAATCTGTGTCACATGACACAACACAAAACCACGGCCGGCAGAGCAAACAAGTCAGGTCGTTGTCGTTCCATGGACAGAACGAACTAACTGTTGCAGATAGAACTCACCTGATGAAATCGTTTAATCGTTCTGATCCATCATAACCGCCTGCTCGACGAGTTCAGAAAACGCACGGTAAGAGGCAGCCATTCCTTCTTGTCACCAAGGAGGACAAAGTTGTAAAGCAACGTGACATACCAAAGACAAACATGGCTTCATTGTAGCTCACTGCAACGTGACAGAATCGATGTCGTGGTTGATCCACACCCGAAATCTTCACCGGGCGCCTATGAAAGGTTACGACACTGAACATTAGAAAAAGTTCTTCTCTGTTCAAACTCCGCATGGAGGCAGTTGGTTTGCCAGGTAGCAAACGACGTACGTACCATTTTGCGGGAGCCGAGGGACTGGACGGGAGCTGCAATTCGTGCAGATCATTCATGGCCGAACCACTGCTCCCACCAAAGCAATACATGCTGCTTCCATGTACCACGCTGACATGAGAATCCCTTGGAATGGGGGGTGTTCCTTCCGTGACCAACGTGGACCATGTGCGTGTGTCAAAGTCAAACAAATGCGCGTCGGACAAATGCCTGGTTCCGTCATGACCCCCATACGAGATCATTGTGTTTCGAAATACGACACAGGTCGCCCGGTACCGAGCTCGGGGTCGTCTGCCGGCGGCTGGAACGACACTCCAGCGTGATTCTGTAAAGTCATACTCGTTCAGGTCCGACCTAGTATCCAAAAAGCAATAGTATCGTGTTTGTTTTACAATAATCAGGAATAAGGATACAAAAAGACATACATGCATTTGACCATCGAAACATAGAGATAACGTACTTGTACGAACCATCGTATCCGCCTAGTATTGGATGGATAACCCAGAAGAAACAGAGCATGATAAGTCTAAAGACAACAATTTCTTTCACTCTCAATACCGTATGTGTTATTCGTACGTACCAAAGACATACATGGAACTGCCATACACCACTGCAGCATGAGAATGCCTTGGCGAGGGTGGCCTTCCATGCATTGGCACAATCTCCCTCCAAGTCATAGACGAGAAGTCGAATGCCCACAAATCCGCCACTCGGCTAGTTCCATCAAATCCTAACCATACAAAACAACAACACAAATAACATGTAATGTCAGGTAGATGAACAAACCAAAAACCTGATTGATCTTCCGTTGCTGTATTCCAAAAAACCAACTTAGTTAACTTACCTCCATGCACATAAAAGGAATTCCCAAATGAGACGGCAACATGACGATCACGGGGAGACGGTGGACCGGCCGAGTTTGCCGAAGGAAGCACTGGGGACCATCGTTTCTCCGCAAATGAAAAGGCATGAAATGTGTTGACACGAACGCTGCCATCGTAGCCTGGAACAATTGAGATATTTGGCAGAAAAAGTTGAAAATAAGAATAAGATCTCATTGCTCATTATTTTCATTTTCATTTCCACGGGCATACATGCATAAAATACATACCTCCAAAGACATACATGATTCCATTCAACAGGGCTGCCGCATGGAGAGAACGAGCCGAAGGAGGCGCTCCTCCAGCTCCACCTTGGGAAGTCTCGACGACAGACCATCCACTACTGGCACTTCCAGAGGACGAACAGGGATGATAGACTGCCTCTTGTTCCGTAGCGCGTTCTGGAACCATCATGTCATCTCCATTGTTGTTGTTCATGTTGTTGTTGTTGTTCATATTGTTATTGTTGGGAGCTGCTGCAGCTGCTACCGGTACATGAATTTGCTGTTGTTGTGGTGGTTGTTGCACGGGCTGTTGTTGTGCCACGGGTTGTTGTTGGGCTTGACGAAGCGCTTCCTGATGAGCGACTCCTCCTCCTCCAGGCATCATGATGTTGTTGTTACGATTGGGAATGACGGGTCGTGCTGCTGCCATGCCAGTGGGTGAATGTGCCAGCTGTCGCAACATGGATTGATGCGAAGCATTCGACGACAAGCCCACATTATTATTACTAGCCGACGATCGCACAGAGCGATTATTGGCGGCATCGGACGAGGCATTATTAATCATCTCCACTTGGGCTCCAGGGGGAGCAGCTTCCACGGCGGCCGCCGCGTGTTGGTTCGTGGCCGCATCCTCTCGCACGCCTTCCGCTTGTCCATTCCCAGTTTCTTCCCGAATAGTATTGCCATCTTGATGATCCATGGCTACTAGCTAGCTCTCAATGTAACCGACTGGACTCTCAACCAACTGGAATGAAATGTACTCTTTGTAGGAAAGCTGGGGCTGAGGTCAACACGTTGCATTCCACCAATCATCGTGTGTGCTTTATTGGTGATGCCTCTGTAAGCGGCGAAAATCGCATTTCCGAAAAGATTCTTGCTGGATGGCTAGATAGCTCCGCTGGCTGAAGAGCGATTCGATTGTTCATCATTCGATTCGATCGAATTGATTGATCGAATGAATCTTTGTGGCTTTCTCAAATCTTTCTTTTTTCGTCCTCTTCTCAAAGATCACAAGTGGTGGTGTCTTCTGAATCCTTGCGACATCATTATATAGAGCTGTATAGCTTACTTCTCAATTGCCATTGGAGAGATACAGTCAATAGTAGGTAGACCACCATGAGCAACGAAACATCGTCCTACATTGCCTTTGCCAAGAAGCAAGCGAATGTCGGCGTCCACACGCCTCGTCGCGCGTCCCTTCCACCCTCGTGGGATGACACGGATCTACTCTTGCCATCGACAGACGACGAAAACAGCAATAAGGACAGTAGTGCCGTAGAAGGAGAAGCCGCTGCGGCAGCGGCCTACATGACATCGCCATCCCGTCATCATCATCATCAACGCAACAAGAGTCGATCCATGTCGGGAGATTATTCCTCCTTGCGAGCATCGCTCTTGGCGCAAAATTCCAACTTGGCCAGTGTCAATCAGAAAATGGCAGAACACTTGAAATCCATGCTGGAAAACGTGCGACGCAAAACTGGAACTCCCATGGCGGATGCTCCCGACACGGTGCAACTCGAAGCGTACCGTACATTGACGACCGTCCCTCCCTTTTCCTACTTGCCCAATCAGGAAATCCGTGCCTTGGTGAAGGATTTGCATTTGCTGGAATATCAAGATGGAGAAGTCATTGTGCAGCAAGGACAAGATCAGAATCAGAGTGATCGAGATGTCTATGTGCTGGCCAAGAAACGAGTGGTCTTGGTTCGGTTGAATCTAGCAGATGGAATGATCAGCAGCAGTACCAACAGCACGGACAGTATCAGCAATTCGGGATCCTCCACTCCGTCGGTCGACAGTTCCTTGATTGGACGGTCTTCCGCCAAGTTTGTTGGTTACCTCGATGCTCCCGCCATGTTTGGAGAATGGGCCACTCTCTTTGATGGAGTACGCGATTTCCAGGTCATTGCGGGAGGTTCTCAGGTCGTCGTCTATCGCATGTCCGGAGAACGCTTTGAAAGTCTACTGGCCCACCATCATGCCTTTCGACTCAAATTGGCACTCGGATTGCGCAGTAGTGGCATCTTTGCCGATATTGAAGCATTTGTCGCCATGATGCGACGAGCTGTCAGTCATGATGGAGAAGACAAATTTGACATGCCCGCCATTTTGGCCTGCTATCGACGCATGGTTCCTGCCATTCATGCCAATCTGCATTCATCGCTGCTCGACTTGGAGGGATGGACGTATGCCGTGAGGCGATTGCCAGATTCCATCACGTCCACCTACACCTATTTGCTCTCGAATCATGTCCCCATGCCATTTATGCATCCTCATTTCAGACTACAGGATGTCTTTGTCAAGACTGTGGCACGACGACGACAAGCGTTTGCGCTGGATCATGGCAAACTCCTCGTGGTCATGCGCGAAAAGTTTTCGGATGTGCTGGACTTTGTGTCCCTCCTCTGTTGTCATTTGCACGAAAGTGCCAAGCTGCGCACCAAACTGGTTCGTCCGTCGGCATTGGATGTCATTCACCGGTGCCTCTGGGCACCCGAACGACGCCTCGAACCATCCTTTCCACTCGGGGATCGAAAACTGTTATACCATCGGTGCCAGTCGTCCACCTATGCCACGGCATCCATTGCCGAACAAAAGCAAGCACTCGCGCAACTACCATTGACGGCCGAGGAACAACAAGGTTTGCAAGCCTTGTGGCCCAAGGATTTTTTGTATCGAATTTGGGATATCATTTGTTTGCACGAGAACATTCAAGTGCGATCGGATCTGACGGCGGCAGCGGTCGATGCCACGGATCGGTGGGCCGAACGAATTCGTCGGGCCGTGTTGGATTTGTTAGCGGCCAATCGAACGCAGCCAGGGAGTACTGGCGAAGAACCATCGGATCTTTGCTTGCGCACTGAAATTGTGACCCACATCATCTCCTCCAACACCACCAGCGTCCGCAATTTGCTCTCACCTTACCTGCTGCAACGAAAGGCAGAAATCTACGAATGGGGAAGCAAGGCTCATCCAGAGATTATGGGTCACAACGTCTTGTCAGACTCGGACAAGTTTTGTGCGCTCTGCAATGCTTACATGAAGCATCACGGACAAAAGGCCATTCAGGAGCAAGAAGAAGTGGATGGTGCCTGTTTCAAGACGCTGCGCAGTACCGAGTTGACCGGAATTCAAGTAGAACTCTTGGACCTGGATGCGCTCGACGCTGTCTACGCCAAGCTCAACATTGCACCGGATCCCTTCTTGGCGTCCTGCTTTCCCGATTACGACCCCGAAACCAAGAGCTGGAAGGAACCAAAAAAACTGTGCGGAAGCAAACAGGCCAGGCTGCTGGTCAACATTGACTATGCTTTTGGCAAACAGGCGGAACAACTCATCTCGTCACTTTCGTTGCTGTTTGGCAAGTCGGTGGCATCGGTTGGAGTCATGGGCAAAGCAGGCGGGTTGCAAGGCAGACGTGGAGATATCATCGTGGCCGATTATTTGGTCTTTCAAGATGGAGACGAGCAAACCTTGATTGACAACACTGGCGTGGATCGCGAGGCCCTGCACACGTTGAGTCAACGAGAAGTCCATTCCGGCGGCGTCTTGACCGTGTTGGGGACGCTCTTGCAAGATTCGCGCCTCTTGAACTTTTACAAAAAGCTATACGGCTGTGTTTCGTTGGAAATGGAAGGCTCTTTCTATGCTCGTGAGCTTCGACGGTACAAAAAGGCCGGGCTCTTGAATGACGACGTCAATCTGCGCTTTTTGTATTACATTTCCGACACACCACTCAGCCAGGACCAAACCGAGACCTTGTCGAGCGACATGAGTTTGGCCGAAGTGATTCCTCCCCAATACGCCGTCACTCGAGCTCTTTTGAAGCCTGTACTAGAAGTGCGGTGCGATAACGAGGCTATGTATTTGTGATTTTTTTGGTGCTGCGATGCTACAGGTAGCACGAACGTAGACGACGATGGGACACATAGTTTTTTGTACAGCAACGGGGGATGAAATGCCTCAAGCCTAAATGTATTTCGCAAATTCTAGCCAGCCATGACGCATCAATGTTTCGTCGCGCGATACGATGGTCTCCATAGTGGATGTATCATAAATGGGGTCCAGTACATAGAGTTCACTTTCTTCGAAAATTTAGTCCTTTGAGGATCGTCCGAAGCTAATTCCTGTCTCGTTCGCACTTTGGACGTTGCCGCCCGAGACCAGCCGCACCTCTGTCGCGTACTAGTAAAAAATCCCACATCGTGTTGGTGGAAACAACATCATTCATACATTCATTCAATTCCCTTGGCTCCTGTCCATTTACAAAAAATTTGACAACACTATTTAACTATCATCACCATACTGTAATCAATCAATCACTGCCCGAATAATCAGCATACGAATCCGAATCATCATATCCATCTCCTCGTGGTTGCAGCTGCACTGGTTCAAACTGCCGGTGTTGTTTTTGCTGTTCTTCCAGTTTTCGTTGTGCTTCCAATTGCGCTGCGAGTGCTTCCGCTTCGGCTGCTTGAGCTTCACTTTCAGCCTGTTTTGCCTCTAGGTTGTACTTGGTGACGGAACACCGCCGTCGGACTTCTCCTGGACGTTGGGTTGGGTTGGGTGTATCGGAATTGTAGCCCAGGTCCTCTCCATATCCCAAATTCGGTTGCTGCTGCTGCTGCTGTCCCGTGTCTCCATAACCCAGATCCGGTCCGGGATCTCCATATCCCAAATCTTGAGGAGTGGGTGGTGCGGCGGCTACGCCGTAACCAAGATCCTGCTCGGTGGGAGACGGTCCGTATCCCAACTCGGCACTGTCAGGGGCTTCCCCGGCACCGGTAAAATCAGAGTACATGGCACTGGATCCCCGTCTTGGTCCCTTGCGGCCCTTCTTGATGGTATCGGCCCACATGGTCTGTTTGAGTTGTTCTTCTCCCGCCGAGCGTGTGTATTTGGGAGGCGCGGGTCGATCGCCATCCTCGGATTCTTTGTCTCCACCACTGTGTTTTCCATCCTTGTGTTCCTTGTCCTTGACACTCTTTTTCTTGCGGAATATTCGTTTGAATCGTTTTTTCTTTTTGGAATCTCTCTTTTTGGGTTCTCCGTCTTCTCCTTCTTCCGCCTGATGCGATGCGACCGTGTCATCGTCTGATTCATCGTCATCAAACGTAGTGTTGGGATGACCATCTTCGTCGGTGGATCCTCCCACATGCTCCCGTTCATACGCCTCTGGATCGTAGGAATCGTCACTACTGCTGCTACTGCTACTACTATCACTGCTGTCCGAGTCCGAGTCATCATCGTCACTATAGTCGTCGTCATCATCATCATCGTCATCTCCACTGGCACTGTGTAGAAAGCCTTCCGACTTCCACATGCGCGCATCAATCATCTGATGATTGTCACCGTTGCCATCGCCAACTTGTGTGAGATCTTCGTAGTCTTCTCGATCATCGGGATTTTCGGTGAGATCAGGAACACCCGGTCCTCGATTCTTCTTCTTGGCCTTTCTCTTTTGTTTCTTGGCAGCGCGTTTGGCTTCTCGTTTGGCTTTCTTGAGCAATCGCTTTTCCTTGCGTTCACGTCGTTTGCGTTCGCGCTTTTCCTTGCGCGTTTCTTTGGGTCCTCCAATGAGCGCCATGGCTTCCTTTTTGAGGACTTTGCGTTCCTTCTTTTCCTTTTTCTTCAATTCCTTTTTCGCTTTCTTGACGGCCTTTTTTTCTTTTCGTTTCTTCTTTTTCGCTTCCAACTGCGCGAGACGTTCCAGGCGTTTGCGCTCCCGCTTTTCCTTGCGGCTCTCTTTCTGGTGCTGTAACTCGCGTTCGATTTTACTCGTCGTCGTCATGTCCAACGGATCGTTCTCAAACTCTTCATTGTACTCGGTGTACTCGGAATGATCTTCTTCTTCGTCGTCGTCTTCATCGTCGTGATCGTGGTCGTCATGGTCTTCATCTTCTACTACTTCAACCCCGTAATCGTGATCGCAGTGATCGTAGTCGTCTTGAAAGACTCCCAACAGAGCAATCGACACGGCCGACTGCAGCGACAGCTCTTTCGACGACAAGCGCACTTGTGCCATGGTCAGTCTGTTCAATGTCTATACTCTACTCACTGTCAGTGATTCCAGTCTAGTAGCTAGATAGAGCACAATCCCTTTTGTGATGATGGTTGTTCCTTTATCACTTCAGCACTATTACATGTATTGTCAAGCGAAGGCTGTCACCATGGTGGTTGTAGCCTCCAGCCCAGTCTCAGTCGACTCCAAGTGCCAGTTTTACGCTTGCTGTGACCTTTCCGTACGGCTTCAGGACGACATCTAAATACAGGTAGTTTAGGTAAAGATAGGGTTAAGTTTTCAGCTTTATGTTTCTATGAATGCTTCCATCAAGGATTAGGTTTACCCGTGCTACCTGCTACAAAATGTTCGGAAGGAAGGACAGATGGATTAGAACTCGGGGCGCACAACGGACGACAGGTTGGCAACCCGACAAATTTGGCTCGAATTTGAGGCAAGCTCTGGCTGATGAGGCATCACAGCCGTCACGACCGTACAGTACGTCTCTGGCTGGCTAGCCAGCAAGATGTCAGATTGGAATTGTGAAACTTGGATGGGGTAGAGATTAGGAGCAACGGATTTGGGTGACAGGGAACAGACTGCTGGGATCGACAAGCACTCTTCTGAGCTGAGGCAGCCAGGGTACTAATACTGTAGTTTGCAAGAGCACCGTAGGTAGTCAGCCATCGCTCCGTCCTTGCTTCCTTGCACATTGTTCTGGATCATACGTACTAACAATCATGTCTTGCACAGAGAATCAAAAAGAGCAAAGAAAAGAAGTGATTGAGAATAGAAACGATCAAGGAGAGAACGCCAAGCGCGAAACATATGATACTTGCAAGCAAGAAGGAGAGAGGACATCCAAAAGGACATCAGGTACAGTATCATCTGATGAGACAAGAGGGGTGCCAGCAGTACCTGATTGGATCACCAGGGTGTGATTTCTGTTGCTTAAACAAAAGCATTTCTAGGTAGTTACCGTAACTAGCTAGCTACATAGATAGATAGATAGATAGATAGATAGGAGGAGGAAAGTAGCAAAAGAGTCGAGTCCAGCAAGATGAGTTGTTTGTGCCATGATGGATCTTTGCTTCCGACCCCTCGTCTTTCAACAGCGTCAGCTGTTGTGCTGGCTTTTAGGAAGCCTTTTCCGTAGCCTTCACTGAATACCGGCACGTCATCAGATGCATCCGATGACCTCTCTGACGGCAGGATGACGGTCGAATTGCCTGGCCAGCCAGAAGACTGCAACTCGACTTTATGGGGGGGTTAGGCAGCAGCGCGGGGGAGGGAAAAAGAAAAGAAAAGGGAGAGGGTTAACCTTGTGATTCCCAATTCCGAATCGCGAGCCTGCAGGCAAAGATCGAGTCATTGTGACAGCACGCTTTTGGCCACCAATACTGTTGAGAGAGGGGAAACGGCAATGACTCCAACAGTCCCATAACTCTTTTCCCCTAAGACATCCGAAGAACAAGAAAATACGTCAGGAAGTACATGTGTACGGTTGAATGACAGAATTCGATTTGGTTGAATCACAGAATTCAAATCTCATCAACGGATACTTTTTCCCAATCCTTCGCTCGCACCACACCCTCCCAGCCATAATTCGAAACCTTGGCATACTAGTAAGGTCGTACTCGACAAGGTAAGAATGCTGCTGTTGTTGTTGTTGTTGTCGGTGTTGTTGTTGTTATCCACAATGGTGACAATGGCATGCTACTAATCCTTCTATCCTTCCACTACGCTCCGCTCCTTCCTCTACCGACGCTCCGTTCCTTCCTCTACGGTACCGCTGACGAAACTCGCCACTCGACAATTCAGACCGAAACAACAACGCGACAATGAGGATCGCTACAAGTCCATGGTTCTCCAATTGGCTGCAAAGTGTCAACAGATACCCATTCAATGAGCTGAGGGTGACAAGGCAAGGATTCAATTGCAAGTATGTCATTTGTGGGTACAACAGTGATGAGGAGGATAACTTCTGTTTGGCCACAACCAGCATGGAAGTGACCGTTCTTGAGGAGTTGATATTGCAAGGAGCATGCAAGCCACTTCCTCCTGCCATGACCGACATCATGGATTACATGTTAGCTTCAGGCCTTCAGAAAAGTCCAAACTGGTACAGAGCTGTCATCTCCACCCTCTCTGAAATGCTGGAGTCGCCGTCCCCACATCCCTGTGAAAGGAAGGACATCTTCATTGAGTGCATCTACTGGTTAGTGAGGGAAAGGGTCAGTGAGAGCTATGAGTTGTCCTCCCTCGAAGGACAGAGTGTGATGGATGCTTGGCATTATTATTGTTGCCAACTGGATTGACTACAAGAAGAAGATTTCCTTCAAGAAATGTACTGAGATGAGTGAGACTATGGTTGTTGATTTCATTGGCAATGATATGTAAGTTACTGGCTAAATTAGAAATGAATTTGTGGATCTAAACATTGATTGCTTGTTGCTACTTCCCATACCCAGTCAATCTTGATTGGCAATTATGATCATGAGTGGTCTTCCTCTCCTATGAGTCAACACTGGCAGTATCTCTGACAGCAGCCATTCGGTGTTGGAGGTGAGTGGAAAGGAGATGGCAGTATTGGTTGGAATTGCTGCTGCATTAAGGCAAGTTGCATCATTTGATCTGGTGTTGTTGCTGATAGAGTATCAGGTTACCATGTAAGAATTTCTTGTTTGTGCTACAGGAGGAGCTGCTTGTGGAGGTGGATTGGGTGGTGGCGGCGGCGGTGGTGGAACCATTGCTGTTGCAGTCGGTGGCTCCATTGCTGGTTGATTTGGTGGCTCGATTGCTGGTGGAGTCGGTGGTTGTGGTCCTGTACAAGCCACACACAAACAACAATCATTTGGTGCATACCTTTGTCTGTGTGGCTTGAATCCAACAATGAACTCTGAGAAGAATCGCTCTCCAGTGTCCTGTGGCAGTGGTTCTGCATTTGGAAATGGTGCATCCAGACAACAGCCTCTGCCATGTCATTGAGGTAAGCCAACTCTGAATGGTTCCAGTAAGGAACAACCTTCTCCATCCAGCTGGAATTGACTTCTTTCTGCCTCGCTGATTCTTGACAGGAAGGCTCTCTTGTGGCGAATCTTGAGGTTGTATCTAGCAGTGCCAGCAAGATTGAGTGCATCAGCAAGTGTTCTTCTCATTCCACCATTGCCAAAGTGAGCAAACTTGTCATGGAAAGCCTCTAACTTTGACTCTCCTCTTCCTTGATAGGTACTTCTGGAAGCTTGTGCTTGGAGTTTGGAGATGGCTGGATTGTGTCATACATGTCTTCCAGTGCCAGGGGATCAGCCAAGTGAGATGGCTTTGTCAACGCAGTTCTCTACTGCTGGTTTGTATCAGAAGTAAACAAGGTAAAGTTCTTGACTGGATCGAGTCGGCCCTCCTGGCTGGCTACCATCACTGGCTGTCACCTTGTATCTGCAGAACCACTGTTGCAACTTCTGTCTAATTGTTTCTGTGACCTCATCTGCTTCCTTAGATACTTGGAGTACCGATTTCTGAAGACCTTGGAGGCTTGCATGTCGGAGATCTCAGCCATAGAGTAACACTTGCCATTGGTGGATAGTAGACCATGTTTCAGAGCATGCAGCAGCTTCTCATAGTCATCAGGTGAGTACACATACAAGCAATCCAAGAGTCTGACATAGCTTGATAGTGATCAATGTGTCCCTTTCTCAAAGTTGACAGTATCCTCTTCTCATAATGAAACAGGCCAAGTCTTCCCTCGATTCCTGGAAAGAGTATCTCCCAGTAGTCATCCTTGTGGGGCCAGGTATCACTGTACATGGCAGCTGGGTTGAAGTGGCTCCTCTTGCTAGCTGCATGGCAGCATGAGAGAAGTGGATGGTCTTGGTGGTGGAACAAGCACAGCACATGCAATCTCACCAGTCTCAGTAGCAGCATCCCAAACAGCAGCAGCACCAAGACTCTTGGAGTAGTTCTTGACCACCTGGAATGTATGGTCTTGGCAGAAGATTCCTTTGTTGCAACTGACACTTTGGATCTCTCTTGTGTGTCTTGTGTTGTCACTGATCCTCCACGGATTCCTGTTTGAAGCACAAGCCTCATCATAGACGTCACGGATGGTGTCACCAAGGGGAGGACTGTCTGATGTAAGTCCATCCTTTTGAAGAAAGGATCAGGATCAGTGTCGCTTCCTTGCAGTATGAGAAGTAAGACATCATGGCTCTAAGATACTCTCTGTTGATTGCATTGTAGATGAGGCGGCTGCATAGGTCTCCATTTCCATAGGTTAACATATAGAATCGAAACACTTCTGTTGCTGTTCCTCCAAGTGACAAGCCTTGTTAGGTAGCGCATACTTGGACTCCACTGGATAGAGCAATGAAGCATGATCTGGGATCGAGACCAGCACTTCTGCAGAGTTGGCATCGAATCTTCTGTTGCAGCTTCCACAAACCATGGACATGACCATACACCAAGAAGGAGGACCAGTGATGCCAAAGATGGGGACAAGGTCTTGTTGTGTGACCAGTTTGTCCTTGTATTCTTGAGTTGCCAGAGCATCTTCCATCGGGACAAGGAACTGTAATTCCACATCGATTCCAGTCCACTAGAAGCAGTTTCTGGCCAACAATGGAGTGGTAGTGAGGAGACTCGAATTGTTCCTTTGTGGATGGGATTGTCAGGTGAGTCCATCAAAATGTTGCTGGAATAGTTCCTGGTTCTTTGACCTTGTAATGCATTCTGACACTGCTTCTGCCATTGCTATCATTGCCAGAGGGGCTATTTTGGTCTTGTGCTTTTCCACAAAGGCAGCATCTTCAACAAGAGCTGTGACTTTCTCACAGAAGACTGCTGGAGTGGTCGTTACCTTGTTCTTTCTTGGAGTGGATGTGGATGTGGCTTTGGCAGTGTTGGTTCTAGCGCAAAGAATGCTTCTCATTTTCTCTTGTGGAATGCCTCCAGCTTCCTCTCTCATTCAGTGGTAGAGGAGCACTGAATTGCCTGGTGAGTCTTCTGCTTTCTTTGATTGTCTCCATGGTCAGCGCATTCAAAGGTCCTTGTCCTTTTGTTATTGTATTCTTAATACAGAAGACAGAGTGTGATCTCTTGGGGACTCTGAGACAAGATGTCTGGCCTTACAGATGACACAGTTCTTGATGGATCAAAGACTTCTGCTACCACTCCTCCCAGAGTTGTTTGGGGTCCTTCTTCTCTGGCTCTCTTCGATCTGTTGTTGTTGTTGGAGGCGTGTTGATATGCTCTCTTCTGCTGGGAGTTTCTATTCTGGCTTTGGCAACCCATTCCTGTTGTGGCAGCGCCAGTTGTGGTAGCTGTTGTTGTTGTGTTATCCATGATGATCTTTTGCTGCTGCTACTTGCTTTTTTGGCCGAGATAATGACTGTCGAGTGGCTCTCCGGTGGTGTTGCCGGTGGTGTTGCCGGTGGTGTTGTCATTGTCGATCTTCTTCAACGGAATCTTCTTCCTCTCGGAAAACAACAACGAATTTTCGAACTTTATAGCACATTGTATCCGTAATAACTATAAATGGTACGTTAAGTATATTTGAATATTTGCTGACGCCTTTGCTGATGTCATAGGTTGATTAGCCAATCAGATCACTGCCTTCCACCCCTTTCTCGCCCAACTCACGGAACCAGAGTATTCCCATCTTTAAGATAGACTAATGAGTCTATTTTAAGTCTTCTTCAAGTTTCCCTCTAAAGCTTTGACATGAGTGTCACCACGCTTGATAGTACCGTAGAGGTGTCAATCCACAATAAAACTCCAAAAACTTTCTTCTTCTTCTGCCCACAGGACCTCTGTGGAAACTCGAGTCGTGCTACTTTTCGTCTCCTAAATCCTTTTGATCGTCTCCTATTTAATGGATTTCGTCTCCTAAAAATAGGAGACGAAACGGATCGTCTCCTAAATCTTTTGTCTCCTCTTAAAACGTCTCCTATTTTCAACGGATCGTCTCCTATTCTCAACGGATCGTCTCCTAAGTGTACCATGTAAACTGTATGGTATCGTCTCCTAAATCTTTCGGATCGTCTCCTATTTCGAAACGATCGTCTCCTAATTGGAATGTCTCCTACTGAATGGTCTCCTAAATATAGGAGACGATTGCTTTCGTCTCTTAAATCATTTCGATCGTCTCCTACTCCTCGGAGTATCGTCTCCTAAGTATTTTTCCACGAATGATGTTTCCACAGAGGTCCAGGATACTGTTCGACATCGGAATAGGTTTCGACAAATGATGGCTTGCTGTTATTGTAGTAGTGGCCTGCTGTTATTTTAGCAGTAGTAGCAGCGACTGTTTGTTGTTGTCGCTAGGCACATAATGCTACTGGATAATGTTATATCGAATGGGGCTTGATAGGAGTAGAGGCGTCGATCCACAATGAGACTCCAAATTGCTTTCTTCTTCTGCCGAAAGGATACTGTTCGATGACATTGTAATCAGTTTCGGTTTTGACAACTGCTGTTATTGTATAGTAGCAGTGACTGTTTGTTGTTGTCGCCATAGTAGTAGCAGCAGACGCCGTCTTCGTTCGTTCGATCGATCGTCTTGCGGTAGGAATCCACCACCGATTTCTTCCCTTTGGCTGGTATTAACGGTGTCGATTTGGATGCCTTGGGATTCTTGGTTTCATAGGTGGTGCCATTGTGAAAGGCAATGTGTGTTGGGGCCTGGGAATGGCTTCTTCCACCGCCACTATTGCCAGAAAGACAAAAAACAAGGGAAAACGGTAACCTCTAGTTCAATAGCCACTAAGTAACTACACAGTCACAAAATGGACTTCTAGATGAAACCGCTGCGACGGGCATGTTAATATTGACAAAGTAGTCATGGCGAGTACCTTTTGATTGTTACCATGAGAGTGACAAAGTACATCTACTTTAGAGGAGGGAGGTGTGACAAGAAAAAATGATGGGTGGTGACTTGTTTTTGGTGTGGTGGTGTTTTGTGGTGCTTGGGATGCTCCTGTACGGTACCGGTACCGGTACACCAACTGCCGATACTGCCACCTGCCACCAGGGGATGATGGGACAAAACTGTTCCGCGGTATTCCAGGGACCACCCAGGATGGAACCTGTCTTGAGCAATGGAACCGGTCTTCTGGCTGGTAGCTGGTGGTGGCACCACCACGAAACGAAACAACCAGAAACCACAAGACCGGATGCTCAATACTATTGCTCTGCTCCTCTGCATGGAACCCCTGCTCCTCTAGCTAATCACGAAAGTCAGTCCACCCCACCTCAGCCACAACAACTGCTTCGATACAAAACTTGGGTCAGTTGAATTTGGTGCCATAATTTGGTGCCGGTGCAGTTCTCCTGCACCGTCCTCGCCAATAAGTTTCTTGGAAGGTTCAGTTCCAATACTCAAGTAGTGGACTGGGTCTCGCTGAAACCCTTCCTCAGGTACAGCGGTAGTCAGGCAGTTCAGGGAGCCTTGTCGTGCCTCAGGAGTATCCAACACCTCCAGTAGGCACCCAAACCAAGGACTTGGACCTGTCAGTCAGACAGGAGGGCCAGCAGAGCTCTCTGCAGGGCCCTTTGGGCCAGCTCACCTCAGGAGCTGGGGGCCTTCGTTATTCAATCGTGCAGTGGCAGTCTGGGAACAGTACTATCTGCTACCTCCTACTGCTTCTGCCCGGCCTCAACAGGATAGGTATCAACTGCTGCGGTATCAAAGGGGCTACAAGCTAATCAGGATCGGTCTCAATCTTTCGTACTATTTTCTTAACTAAAGGACGATCCTTTCTTGCTGCTTTGGCTGGAGATAAGCCAACTGTGCATGCTGGAGCTGTAGGCTAGCATAGCTGTTGGAGCTATCTCTGACGGGATCCAGAGCTCTCGCTCCTAAAAGTTATCGCTCGCAACGCACTGCACCAAAATTAGGGGCACTTCAACTAGCGTAACCAGAGTAACTGACGTAACTAGCGTAACTAGCATAGGGTAACTGACGTAACTGGCGTGCAACTGATGTAACTGGCGTAGAACATTGGAGGACGACTAACGTGGTCGTCATTTCAACTAGCTTTGTATGGAAAACAACGCCACAGAGACAACAGAGCAACGGCAACACTGTTTACAATGAGTTACACTTATTAATAGTTTTCAAGCTTTTGCAGCACTTGAATCACTGCAGCGGCACCTGCCTCCCCCCACCTCTTTTCCAACAGCTGAGCTCTGTGAGATTCGTCCAAGTCAGTCAAACAAGATGATGATCCAAGTCAGTCAAACAAAATGGTATTGCTTCTTTGAATCAAGCTCTAGAGCAATACAATTAATTTGGTGTTAGTAGAATTTAATGATTACTCTGTAGTAGATAAAACCTACTTGTAACTCAGTCATTGATAGCTAGCTAGCTAGCTAGCAGCCAGCTAGCTAGCTAGCTATAGATCAGCAGCACCAGCAGCACCAGCATGTAGTACCGGTATTGGTACATGAGTCCTTAGTCAACATGCCATGGAGATTCTTAATAACAAGGCTTTTAAATTTTTACTTTTAATATTTTACCTAATAGTACAATTTCATTTTTGTACAGGCTGGTTTCTCTGCGTCGTCGCACAAAAGACACACTTGGTACATTTGCATTAAGTCTTTGAGTCTCTCACTGGTTAAATTTTGGCTACTCGTTAAATACTTAAGAACACTAGGTTCTTCTAAGGACTTAAGAACTTCAACTGACGTGGAAGGTGCCATTCTCCTTTAGGAGCACTGCACCAGGGAAATGGCCCCAAATTCACGGGACTCCAAACCTTCTGCAGATTAGCAACTTGCATCGATGTATCTATTTAGCTATCTAAAAAAAATGTAATAACGAGCCACTCCACCACCAACACCAATTGATTCTACGGCCACACTGTTTTGAAGAAGCCTCTTGCCTCATTCGAGATCTCAAAAGACAACGGTTTTAGATTTTACAGCACACGGTGGGCGGCAAAGACGGAAGCCACTGTGCTAGCTAGCAAAAGTTCCCATCATGAATAATGGGCAACATAATCCAAGCAACAACCGATTGAGGCCGTCACCAAACTGGAATGAGAGGTATCACCCAGATCGAGGGAATAACTTGGGCTCGGCAACGGCAAACTTACCAATACAGGCTGGAAATCATACGGGTTGCCAAAGCGGAGAGGATTCCGCTGGAGAATTAGCGGTCCTGCATTCATCACTGTTAAAATTGACGCAGCCCACCACCATTACAGACGAGGAAGGGAAAGGTGGAGATTTTGATGGGGGCAGTTCCTTCGGCTTTGACGTGCAGCAAATAACGTCTGAAAATGTTGAACTAATCCACATGAACAACAACAAAAACAACAAAGGCAGAGAATTGTTAGCAGGCATTGCACTGGCCACAACAGAAGGTGATTTTGGTCCATATCAGGCCGAGCTACCAGAACCAACTCCACAAAGAAGTGACGCAGGGGCATTCCACGTAGATCATTTCCCAACCAATCATCAGAATGACCGAAGCGATGAACTTGCTACAGAGAACCAGCAGAGCGACGATGGCCCCATTCCGAATCATCTTTCTGTTGCCATTGACATGGGTGAGCAGGACACAGAATCATTGCCGAGTGCTGAATTGATTTTCAATCGAAGCAAAACGTACTGGCAGAAACGATTGTGTCTTGGTTTTTCAATGGAGCTCAATGTGGTTTTGCTAGGAATTTTCTTATTTTTCGTGGTTTTCCTCATCAGTACAACAGATGGAGGAACCAGTACCACCAATGAATCATGGCAAAGCAACAGCAATAATAATGGAGCTATCCTTATTCCGGCTGCAGCTCCAGGTTCAACCCAAGCGCCAACTCCATTTTTGGACACACTCAATCTACCTGACTACACAGTGTATGCCATCACGAATTATCCAAAGTCCCCCCAGTCCAAGGCCTATGAGTGGCTAGTCAGCAACAAAACTAATCTTGCTACACTTCCAAAATGGAGTATGACCCAAAGATTTGCTTTGGCTACCTTCTTCTTCTCCACGAGGGGAAACTTTTGGGTGAATCATCATGGCTGGCTAGACTGGGAAGTACATGAGTGCAACTGGGGACGGCAAGGTTTTGATTCAAAACCTGGTTTTCTCGCCCCCCTGCAATGTGATGATTATGGGCGTATAAAAGCTTTGTCCTTTATTGGAAACAAGCTAGATGGAACCATTCCACCAGAGCTATCCCTCTTGAGTGCAGATTTGGAGCTTCTGGAATTGCCAGCGAACATGGAATTGAAAGGGCAGATCCCAACCGAAATTGGATTACTAACAAAACTGACATTGTTGCAAACATTCAACACAGAACTTTCAGGAACAATTCCTACAGAGCTGGATCTCCTGTCAGATTTGAGGGATCTTGAGCTTGGGGGGGCTGGAATAGGCGGAACTGTTCCCACCGAAATGGGCAATTTGGGTTGCCTAACAAACCTATTGGTGGTCATGACCCAGCTGACAGGTACGATTTTACTGCGTCTTTCAGCTTTGCATTTGTCATCACTAATATGCTGGACATTGTATACCGTTATCAGGCACACTCCCTTCAGCACTATTCAAACTAACAAACTTGACAGACTTTGGAATTTATGATTGCCCTGAACTAGCCTCAGAGAAACTTCTGCCAAAAGTTGTCAAAAGCTTTCCCCAATTTGAGTGGCTCATGCTAACTAACACTGCTGATGATACCATTGCCCAAATACCCAGTAAGTCATATTTTGTTGTACCAGAAAAGTCATCAGCATTTCACTAATCTCCGTACACCAAGCCGAAATTTCAGCGTTGTCCAATCTTACAAGCCATCTGAGAAGCGCACCTGAAGGTAGGATACCAATCTACAAAGTAGGTTATCGATTAAAGTCGAAGGTCGACCCTACGATACAAATCGTGAAGGGAGGTTGCGGATTATGCACCGAAGCTTCTGGTTCCCCATGAAACAGTACTTACAAATCTGTTAAAGGCATGCTCAATGATCCAGTACGGCCCGTTTAACAAACCTACACCCTCGTTGTTCACAATGCGTGTGGTGGACACCATGCATAGCTTGAAGCATGTCTGGGTCATTGGTAATTAAAAAGGATCGGCTTTAAATAGTTCTTTCCCTCCGAACAAAGATGT
Source organism: Seminavis robusta (assembly GCA_903772945.1). Taxonomy (NCBI): domain Eukaryota; phylum Bacillariophyta; class Bacillariophyceae; order Naviculales; family Naviculaceae; genus Seminavis; species Seminavis robusta. Next base: position 2,233 of record CAICTM010000472.1, on the reverse strand, counting down.
TTACCATATAAAGCAGGATCCAGTACCAAGCCGAATGGAAGGGCAATTCCTACTTAACAGTCATGCAAAGCATCCAAAAACACTGCAAACGTGCTTCCAAATTAAGAGCTCATAGGATACTAATCACTAAGTACAGTTCGGGAAACTAGACCAAAAGAGGGGAAGATTGGGATAATATTGGGGTTAGAATCTTTAAGGATACTACATACTGGCGAATACTGCAGCGAGAGGTTTCGAACAACAACAATCGGAGACAAGATTGTCATGTTAACAGGAATAAAAGGGAGAAAAGGTTACCAATAAGTAACCGAACATCGCATCGTAGACAAGGTGCGGCAAAAACAGGGTGGCATTGGAGCAAAACAGCAACTCGGGAAGCAACCAAACAATGACGGAAGAGGTAAAAGCCCCATGGTAGCCATACCAAAAGAGAAGGAATGAAGGGGAAAGCAAGGCAAAGGACCCCCTGATTTGGGAGCGTAGCATGCCAAATGGCAGCCTTTGGCTCTAGTTTGGGAACCTTGGCCACCTACAAGCCCAGCTAAGCTTCACCCCGACGGCGCCTTCTTCTTCTTCTTGGGGGCTCACCATCATCTTCACCTCCATACCAAAGGCATCGATGCGACTCGTGCAAGGATGGCGATGAAATTAGCAATAGAGCCTCTATGGGTGCGCCACAGCTGTGCTGGTTTAGTCGGATGGAAACATGCTTTTCATCGTGTACAGTCAATCAGTACACACAGCTTGCAGCCATGTGACAATTGTATATAGCTGAGGCATCCTATGTGTTGCAGAGCAAACATAGCCTTCAGCCTAGATACTTGGAATGTTCCAGACAACAGTCCTCTCCTAGGATCTCAACAATGGATATCCTCTCCAAAAGAGCCAGTTCTGTCAACTGGAGTGAAATCGTGGTAATGTGTTTTTAGCTTATAGTAAGAAAGATAGTAATGAAAGAGTAACCCCTGAGACCCAGTAGCAACCTCAGCCCTGCAGTAGATAGATTCCTGTGTGTATGTGCTAGGGCAATGTAACCAGTCCCACAAGTACTTTGAAGTAGTGATTGGGTAGCATTGATCCAGCTCTTTTGAGCTGGCCTTTCAGCCAGTGGAGGAGATCTTCATCAACAGAGATCTCCCTCCCAGCTCTTGTGTTCCTACAACTGAGCCTCATTGGCAAAGTTCATAGGATGCCTTTCTACTTCTTGAGCATGAGGTGTGCTCTTGAAGCCACAACTGCTGCCGCAAGTCCTCAAAACGCAAGTCCGGCAATGCCATTGTCGACGATTCTTTACGAAGCGATTTTCCCAGTCGTGCCTGGAGGATACTGGCAAACGAACCGGCACTCACACGGTACTCACAAGACGTACCTCTTCTGAGTGAGTTTGTTCCGAAAGCAACCGAGCCGAAATCGGATCCTCACATTTTCTTGAACGCGAACTTGACTCAAGGAACCGGAAAGCCTCGAAAGGATACGGGGCTCCGTACGGATCGATTGATTGCTGTTAAGGTAACTCGGAGCTCCACGGCAACACCTTTTGGTCTGTTCAGAGTATTCCAAGGGCATCAGTGTGTCAGCAGCCTTCAATTGGTCATCCACCCAACAGTGCAAGGCTTCAAGTCACCTTTTGGTTTTCTGTGCTTGTGTTTGTCAGTGCCTCTCCAGCCAACACAGCACACACAACACCAACAATATCATCAACCGTACCCTTCCAAGAACAGCAGGCAACACCACACACTACCACTACACTACTGCACTGTCTAGCCAGCGCACAATCATCATGGGCATCAGAAAGCAACAGCAGGAAATGGATGCCAGTGACACCATATCACTAGCATCCAATGGCCAAACACAGGACACCAACAGGTCCACTACTGCAGAGGCACAACACTCAAGCTCCAGCTCCTCCTGTCAAAACACCTGTGGATCCCCAGGCTGTTTGTTACCACCACACACAGTGCCATCCCAGCTTGGCTCCTCCAATCTAGCCAACCAAGACACAACAACAATGATCAGCCAACACTTGAGCAGCTGACATTGGCATTGACAGAGGCATCCAAAGCAAGCTCCTTGATTCCTTCTGCATCTCTTCCCTCCATGGCTACATCCCATGGCTCTATTCCTAGAACCCTGTGCTTATCACTCAAGCCAGCCCTGAGATAAGGCTGGGAGGACCGATTCAGAACCAGGCAGTTTGGAACAGAGCTTTGGGTGATGTTAGGGACCCTCTTGG